>CAJVPP010000332.1:0-35643 GCA_910592005.1 Funneliformis mosseae | reverse complement strand
GTCTAATACTTTCTTAAAAGGATCATTTATTTAGGGCTGTATGGCCTAGATCAAATACTTATGATTGAAAGGAAGACTATGGCATAGGTCCAAAATATCTGAAATGTTAGATGTACCATCAAAGTGCAGCAGTAATTTTTGGAGTCTGGGCGCACATGCAATAATGAAATGTAATTTATTGCAAGATACTCTGCTAATTGTCAGTTTGTAGGCAAGTCTGGTTGATCGAATACTAGTGACAGCTTCTAGGCAAGCTTATATTGGCTGACCATTACTACTGGGCTAGGTTACAGTAGGACTTCTGAATATACATTTTCCGAATCCAATTTCCCGAACTAAAGGTTTCATTGATATTTATATATTTTATATCAAAAAATTAAAATAAGAATTTGAAAATGACCACAAGAAAATCTCGTAATGGACGATTATTACGTTCACAAGTTGCTGAAGAAAAGGCAGCGGCGGTAGTTGGTGGAGGTAGTGTTATGCATTATTATGAAACTTTTGGTTAGATTTTATCTATTTTAAAATTTTGAAATTTATGTTTTGGTGATGAAGCCGCTGCAGAAGAAAAGATACTGAACAATTTTTTTACAGAACATCGACTGGTCTACTAATAACATGTATCAAAGAATTCTATACTGGATTGGTAATATATATTTTATGATATCAATTTTAATTGTAGTTTCTTGAAATAACGTCATATAATTTCCTTTAGGGTTCTACCAAATGGAAGGAAAGAAAAGGAGCTCTAAGACTTCGAGGATTATGGATAACTATTATTCTGATTTTATCTGCAGTTATTGCAAAAGGTGTGAGAATATTTTGTAAAATGATTAAGATCATGTAATGATAAAGTTTAATTATGTTATTCTTTAAATTATAGCGAATATCGAAATGCTAAAATAAAATCTTCAACTAAAATAATGATGACAAATTTGAAACCATCCTTAATTCAGCTTTTGAAGGATTGGAACAAGGATGAAAGTCATTGGTGAGAAGACGATGAACACTTACTTGGAAGGGCTTGACGATATAAAAAGGGAACGTCAAAAAATGTTATGAAAAGGCCGAAGTTAAACTGAATATTTCTGATGCGAACAAACATCCAAGCAAATGCACCTGTTACAAAAAAAGAAGCTGTACGTCAAATTTTCGGAGTAATTAATTTAATCTTTCTTAGATTGTTATAGAATAGTTCAACTTTATTTTTCCTTTTGAAGGGATAAGCATCTAAGACGACAGACAACTCCTGTGGAAAATCCGCCCCAGCAACAAAGCCAGGAAGTCTTCCAAAAAATGCTTCTACTAAACTTGTTGCTCCACCTTTCAAAGAAGAGTGGAAAGGAGAGAAAGAAATGTCAAGTTTGCTGAATTGATTTCCGAAGATCAGACTGCCGATTGAGTAAAAGAATTAGAAATTGCGTTTTGAGGGTGAGTTATTTTAGTAACTTGTAATTATGCAAATTTTTACTCTTTATTTTCATATTAGCCAATGAGAAGCTGGATCCGTCTATCATGTTAAACCTGGATGTGAAAGAACATTTATATTATAATGAGTTGTGTTATGTGTAAACCTAAGTTTTCAATTTAGACTTTTTTAATATAATGGAGATACTTTATCGAAAGGTGAAAAACTAACGGCAGCATTATCAATACCAAGTAAAATGCGTTTTTTTATTTTACTTACTTTTCATAAAAAAATAATATCGTATTTATAAGATTGTTACTGTAGCATTGATAGAAAAGTTAATGACTTGAATTAAAGGAACTTGTAGAAGACGCATTTACGGCTTATTCCGAAACAATTGGTATATTACTTGTTATGTTGTCTAAATTAAAAAATATTTATAATACTAATAAAAAATATAAAATTATAGCATGTGACCCATTGCATGAAGAAAAAGCACCCAGGACATTAACTGATAGTTTAATATGCTATCATGGAGTTTGGAATAGCAGTTCTTCAAGTGCGCGAATTGATTGAATTTCTTAATTTCACATTAAGCAGTCCTAATGCGGCTGTTCGCACAAATTCTGTCACTGTTTTGGGAGCCTTGTTCGTTTTTGTAAGATTAGGTAAAAAAAAAGGTTGTTAAAATAATCATCCTTATAATAATTTAATTTTGTTGTAGATATAATAACATTTGTTAAAGACTTAAATCCCTACTCAACTTAAACAACTGACAATGAATTTGAAAGTGGCTGATAAGGCACTTCCAAAACCAATTAAACAAGCGATTGTATCATTAAACCTAGAATCATTTTTATATTTAACTTAAATATTGATTTTTTGATTTATCCTATTCTTTATACATTTAAAAAAAAGGTCGAAGTTATAAGTAACGATGATAGTGGAAAAAATACTACAGAAGAATTATTTCCTAAAGTTGATATCAGTGCATAGTTTACTAGTAATGATGTCGTAAGTTTCTTTAATTGGTGAATAAATATATTATCCTTGCTTAATGTTAAAAGCTGAAATTATAATAATATATTATTAGGAATACAACGATGGTGAATAGAAAGTTCGAAAGAATGTACTTGATCAAGTTCTTGCAAATGATTACTGCCAAGCTTGCTACGAAGCTATATGACAAGCATGCTTTGTGGTCTCCTCCTTTAATTAGTTCTATTTCAACAAGTCTTGCAATAGATAATCTTTTATTAAAAAAATCTATTTAGTTGGCCTTTTGAATGTCTAAATTAAAAGAATGCAGAATTGTCACTCAAATATAAGTTCGAAATGATGAAGTTAGAAAAGCAAGCATAGGCTAGTTAAAGACATATAGTAAAAAGGACAAATTCTTAGATCACCGCTAATTCAACAATTGATAAACCAGCTGCAACATTAGAAAATCCATTAGCCACAGAAATTCTAATGAATCGAAATTACCTACAAAGCACCCACCTTCTTTATTAGCAGCATAACCTAGTTTCATCATGCTTCAGTCACATTCCCATAGAGGTGACATTACAAATGGTAATGGTAGAGGGGGACCACTTCCGTCAAGATTATAGTTTTCTCGAATTCGTCTTGGTATGAATGGGGCTAATTTCTACATAATCTAATGGTTCCAATGAAACTAAGAATGATTTGTCTAGTATATAAGTCGAAGACACCGCTAGTGCTAAATTCTTAATTGAAAATAATAGTACTAAAGATTCACAAGTTGTTTATGTAGGCAGATCAATCTTTGTGATTGAATTTAAAGCTGTATAAAGAAAGTAGAACTTGGAATGATAAAACATTTACGAGTTCATCTACATCAATAATGGATAGTATTCAAATGATTGTCAATGACTCAATAGTTTTGTTGTAACTTGTATTCATAATTTTAATAATGATAATCTCAACCATAAAAACAGAACCGCGCTCAGAAATTCGCTGTTTAGCAAAGGTAATCCAGGAGAATGCAGAATCACATCGAGATTCGCTTGATCGTTTATTATCTAGCTAGTCGTATGTTAGATCTTAATATCAAAATAGTGGATGGTGATCAATCTGCTTTGAAAATAGTAATCGTAACAGAACGTATAGGTGAGAGAGATAATTTTCCTATATAATGAAATGTTATAACTAATTAATCATTATTTAATTATTATATCTTCATTTTTTTTAGTTTACAAACAAGGTTTACTGAACTAATCGTAAGATAATTTGAAGGTTGCTATCCTTTCACCGAATAAATTATTACGTGATTCAATAGCTTTTTTAGCAAACCAGCTGAATGGAAAAGACAAGCAGCAGAAAGGTACCACTGGGCGAAATGTTTTAAGACATTGTAACTTGGATTGGCGCTACACATAGTATGCATACAAATTCAGATTATATATTTTTGAAGGGACCTCATTATTATACACATCAATATAGTGAAAGATGAATCCAAGAAATGACTTTCAGAAATACTTTTCTAATTTTCTAGTGTAATTGCTAACTTATCTTGGTTGGATTTAAAGATCATTCATCATTAAGATTAATACTTACTCAAATAGAATATAGAATCTTTATTTTTGATCTAATATAAGATAATTTTCAACAGATTTCTTTTAATAACATATTGAAAAGAAAATTAAAAAGAATTAATTCAATTAAAGAATAATATTAAGAAATTAGTAAAATTGTTAATATTGCATTAATTGCAGATATATTCTTATAAATATAAAAATCATAATAGTTTTAAATCTTATTTAAATAATTAAAAACATATCCCTTTAATTATTATGTCTACAAATTTGTAGGCAATTTTATTTATTAATTACAAATCATTTTTAATTATTTTTAAATATTTTAAAATATATTATTAAAAAATTAATACTTTTATTATAAATTTTATAATGTTTTTTAAGTAAAAATTTAAAAAAAAATGTAATTAAACTAGTGATTTTTTAAAGATAAATAAATAAATTTTAAATTATATATCTTACTATCTATTAATCTCAGAAATATAAAATATTACCATTTAATAAATTTTAATGTAGTGAATCCAATACACTAAATTTTAAATTATTGTAATTATTAAGTAATAAATTATTTTAAAAATTAATATATATTGATAATTATGAATTTTAAAAATTTAAAAATATTACTATTAGATATATCATATGATAAATTCTAAAAATTTTATTTTATATTTTTATAATCATTAGATATTAAAATATTTTAAGTTTTTAAAATATTTTATGACCAATTTTATACTTACAGTTTAAGGGATAATAATAATTATTATTCTAATAAAATAATTGGAATTATTACTTTGAATAATAATATAAAATAATTACAATTCTTATTTACAAATAATAATAAAATGCATTATTAGGATTATTATTCAAATTATATAATTATTTTATATATAAAAATTATAAAATTTATTAATTATTCCTTAATTTATGTAATTTTTTTTTTTTAAATAATACTATTAATTTATCTTTATATTTTATAAATAATATAATTTTCAATTTTAATAAATTTTTAAAATATTAATATTTTTAGTTTTATAAATAATTTAATATTAATTTTTAAAATTATAATTCAATTAAATTAGATTGATATTTTAATAAATAAATAAATATTTATTATTTAATTAATTTAAAATCAAAAAATTGATTTTTATGAATTTTATTAAATATTTTTAAAATATTAAAAATATTAATAGTTTAATTAAAATATTTTAGAAATTTATAATTTTAATATCTAATAATTATAAAAAGATAAATATGATTTATTATATTTATGATATAAAAATAGTAATATTTTTAAAATTTTTAAAATTAATAATTATTAATATATTAATATATATTAATTTTTTAGTTTTTTTTAATTTCTAAAATAATTTATTATCTGATAATTATTAAAAATTAAAATTAGTTTAATATTTTTTATATTATTAGATAACAAGTTATATAAGTTTAAATATTTAATGTTTTTAATAATAATTTATTATATATTTATCTTTAAAAATTATTAATTAATTCAATTTTTTATTAATTTAATTTTTAAATTTTATTTAGTATTCATTATAAAATTTATTATAAAAGTATTAAATTTTTAATAAATTATTTTAAAATATTTAAACTAATTAAAAATAGAAATAAATATTAAATAAAGTTAATTTTTAAATAAATTATTTTAAAATATTTAAACTAATAAATAAAATAAAATTGCAAGCAAGTTTATTTTAGGAGATAATAACATAAAACACATTTTTTTTTAAAAAAAGTAATATATTATATACTATTTATATTAATATAATTAAAATCTCATATAAATTAAAAATAAAAGAAATTTATTAATAAATAAAAACTTATTATATTATAAATATTTAGTATTTAAATATTCTTAATTAAAATATAAATATATAAATAGATAATTTATATTAAATCTTTAATATTTTAAGTAAAAATTAATTTTATAAAAATTTTTATAATAATGTTATAAATATAAATAAGTTATAAATATAATTTATTAAAATCCTTGTTTTAATTTATTTAAATAGTTTTTTAGCATAAATTTTTTCAAAATATAATTTTATAATTATATATAAGATTGTAAAAGTTTTACATTATTATATAACATTATATAAAGGTTATACTTTAATATAGATATATACAAATTGTATAAATTTATATATTTTTTACATAAGATTAGATTTTTAAATATTTTCAGATATAAATAATAGATCTTGATTTATTTATATTTAAATTTCTTGCTAATAACTGTTGCAATTAAATTAAATCTTACTTTTCTTTAATAAACTTTGTTGATATCAATCTTTAAAGTCTAACATTTTGTAAATAGAACTGTATAGAATATATAATAATAAAAGATAAAAGGAAAGTAATAATAAATTATATAATTATATCAAGCTTTTATTATAAGCTTTTTATGTAAAGTAATGTTTTTATTTTATTAGTATTTTTTATATTGGCAAATCCTTCAAATTTTTATTAATTTAATTGAAATATAAAATAAAGTATATATAAAAGTATCTAATAAGTCTATATCATTAAATGGTAGAAAATTGCCTGCGGAACCGTTGTTTGCAGTCAATGAACAAACAAGTAAAAGATTTTTCAATCCCTGTTCTTTTATTAAAAAATTCAACTGGTATCCCAAGCAATTATAGAAAATTTAAGGGCTTGGCATTTACTTATGCCTACTTTTATACATACGAGTTATATAAAGAATTAATTTTTTTTACTCGGGCACTGTCATATTTCAAAGATCGCACATTTTCATGTGTTATCGTAGACACAAACTCATTAAACTGAAACTTGATTGGTAGGTTAGTTTCTTATAAGATTACTGAAATAAGATCTGAGATCAATACAACATCAACCTTAACTCAATTCCAAACAAAATGAGTCAAATTTTTTTATCACTTAATAACGACAACGTATTTTCTGGCATTATTCCAAACGAAACATATTGGTATAATGACATTAGAAATTTTCAACCAAGAAGGCTGGACACGACATACCTAGAATGGGCGGTATTATTTCTAGGATGGTATATCATTCTATCCGCAGTTCCTAACTTATGGATAGATTATGATTTATGGAATGCATTTGTAAATCGCGATACCACCTCTCGACCGTTGAAAGTTACGAAGGCGGAACAACGGGAGGCTCGAGGTATTACCTCGTTTCCATACCAGCCAACAATTCCCCATAAAGAAGTTTCCGGTACTAGCTCACAAAGAATCGTTTGTATCGACAAAACTTTTGGAAAAGCAAAACGAATAGAGTTATTTAACAATAAAGTAATGGCAAATAATAAGCAATCATCTCCGGCTATTCAATTAGTTAATACTCTTCAACATCAAAAGGGAAAAGAAATGGACGGCTCGGAACATTTATCAACGTGCAGTACAGCCCTAAAGAAAAAGGAAATCACTCAACCTCAAGCAGCGTCTCCCTTTTGGGATATGAAATTTGAGAGGATAAACAAATACCACCCAAGAAATCAGCAACAAGGAAAAGGAAAAGGACGACGTCAAAGTATAGCACGAGTAGTTCTAAAAGGAAATAAAATCTCCATATCAGAGAAAATATCATTAAAAAACAATTAAAAATCAGGGATGAAAGCATATTCTATTAAGGACGTTGAGAAGATGGCCAACCAAAGTAATCAACAATCGAGAAGAAAAATAAATGAGACAACCCTCAGAGATTTTTATAATGAACTTGAACATGTCTCAATGATTGACCCTTAACGAGATGAATACATTACATCCATCGGGAAAGAAAAACAAAGAGTACTGATGGAAATACTACGCTAGGTATTTTTTATTAAATAAAGCATTTATGATCATTTCAGAACAATATGTTCTTGGTTGATAGCGGACACTATGAAGATAATGACTACGGAAACAAAATAATAGAATATTTAGTTTATATAATACACGAGAAAAAAAATTTCAGTGGCCATTCAAACTATGAAGAAATCGTCGATAGAGCAATCAATTCCATGGTTAATCAAGAAGAAAGAATTCAATTCGATCCTTACCAAGCTTTTTGGGAAACAGAAGAAACACACCATATCAAACTTAAAGAAGATCTCAGACCATAGTTATTTTCAATGGGTCCCACGATTTTAGATTAGTATATTATCAAGTTAATATCCATTTATATAATTTTTAATAAAATTTTTGTTACTAGCCTAATCGGCGTTTTATTGATAGAATTTGGTTTGTCGTATGATTATTTATTTTGTTACTCATATATTCAATGGTTTAATTTATTTAAATTTCATGTCTCAGAAATTTTTCTTTTATTCAGCTTTGAGATATAACTACATGAAAACCTGCTACTTAACATACATGTAACTATTGTTCGCTTTTCATTAAAATTTTAAATTGATCCGGAGACCTGGGGTTCATTGTTTTTATTAATAAAAAAATTTATATGTAAATACTAACGATGTGATTAGTTGGGTTTTAAGATGGTGAGCATTTTCCATACTGTAATGTATCAGTTGGATGTAAAACTGAGAAGATGCTAGCCTTGTTCAACTCTATTCCATCTTGATCTGATCCGATTGTCCAAATGTTCCGAATGAAATAAACATGCTAATCGACATGATTGATTAAAATATTGAAACAAAAGATTTTCTACTTGGTTAAAATAATATCATAAAAATTGTATCGGAATAGTATTGAACAGGAATAATAAGTTAATTGCGCTACGGAAAGTTTTCGAATTCTGATATACCAGCCACATCGATCACGATATTTTTCTTTACCTACAATACTAAAATCTACACTAATAAAGTCAATTTGAAAGGGCCACTGTTGGTATTCAGTTCTTGCGTTATTTATTTATATACAATTTTCTATTGTAAGAGGAAGGCTTTTATTGAGTAAAAATGACGACAAATTTAATAATTTCAATTAATCTGTTGCCTCAACGTCGGCGCTCTACACTTTCGCAATGTCAATTTATTAAACTAAATAAATGCTAATCACTGACAATAATAATAAATTAAAACTGTGCAATTACAAAATATAAATAAAATAATAAGGAAAATCGGGTTTTTTAAATGAACGAAGTTACAAATTAAAACTAGGGAACGGCGAGGGCCGTTGTGAAGTCCGGAGCGTGAAAGGCGCGGGGATGTGGTGGAGATGTGGAGAAAATATTCTGGGGATATTCGCTTCAGATCATTGCAGCGACCAGTTGCCAAGATTGTAGGTGTACACAGCGGAGGAGTTGAAGCTAAACAAGCCAACTCAGAAGCGGCAAAAGGTCTTGAAGCACAATTACTGTTGGCAAAAGGTGCACGTATCATGTTAACAGCAAACGTATGGACGGAAGGCGGATTGGTAAATGGCTCAATGGGAATCATACAAGACATCATATTCAAAGAACGGGGGCCACCTTCTCTTCCAGTAGCAGTATTCGTCACATTCGTGAAGTATGAAGGACCCACAATCACGAACCTAGAAGGCGTCAAAGTTGTACCTATCGTGCCTATCAAAAGGTCATGGGAAGGTAAGAACGGGATGCAGTGTTCACGTCTGCAGGTTCCCTTACGTCTTGCCTGGGCGATTACTGTGCACAAAAGCCAAGGACTAACATTAGAAAAGACCAAAATCGATCTTGGAAGCAAAGAGTTCGCGGCGGGACTTTCTTTCGTCGCAATATCACGCGTCCGTTCACTAAACGATACCTCCTTCAAACAGTTCACGTTCGAAAGGTTGCTTCGTATAAAGAACTTGCGAAGGTTACAAGAAAGGAAGCTCGAAGAAGGACGACTAGTTTCATTAATACCGGAAAAAGACACAATTTAACATAACAGTACGAAGCGTTAAAAAAAATAGGAACAAAGCATCAAATATTATTTTAATTCACATTTCTCAGAAAAAATGGCAATACAAATAAAAAAAAAATATAAAGCCGAAAAATTTTTTTTTTAATGCAAAAAGTTTTTAAATAAATTTGATAAGATTTGGGAAATGATCACGAGCAACACTGACAAACACAGTAACTAAACGTCATCGACTCATAGGTCAAGCGGGCGGACAGAACGACATTTTGTGTCACCGAGCCTAAACCATAATAGTCCTTCGCTACGCTCCGGACTAATTATAATGTCAACGGCGAAAGCGAATATATTGTAAAGGAGGAAGGAAGGTTTAAGGTGTATATATGCAATATAAGAAGGGCAAGTTCAGTTGTTTAAGGATTTCTAATTCATATTTATAAAAATAAAATAATTAGGACGGCCCGACATCCTACCATCCTGTCATCCTAACAACCTGGCATCCAACATGTCAAATTAGTTACAAAGGATAACTGCAAATATCAAAACAAACGAAATTATGATGCTTTCGGGCGGAATTATAACAATACGAAAGAAAGCAATATAAAAGATCAAGTAAACCAAGAAATGACGAGACGGATTTAATTAATACCATAAAATTCGTATTGTTACATTGATATAATTCCACCCGAAAAAAATCATAATTTTCGCCTTTGTAGTTCAATTTCGACCATATTGTTAGGATACCATATCGTTAGTATGCCAAGTTGTTCTAATTAATATTTACCTTTACGATAATCATAGCTTCATAATTTTTATGCTGCAACTTCGTTTTTTAATTTTTATTTATTTTTTATTGTTCCAATTATTATTTTGCGTAGTTTAATTAATTTGTGTTAATAACATCCATCATAATTATTCAAATGCTTATTAATAAAATCCCTTTTGCTTACATTTAATAATACAAGTTACGAAATGAAATAATTACACATAAAACTTTTTTTGGTTAAAAATTTTAAAGCCGGATGACGTGGACCGAAATGCTAATGTGCTTGGCATAAGGTCTATAGCGCTTTATCGTTATGCAAAAATATTACATTAATTTAATCATCTATGTGTAAAGGCTACCAAATTCGAAGATAACGCAGCTTGAAAGCTTCGATAACTTTGAGTACATTAATACTATAATTCTTTCTTACTTTTATTAAAAAAAAAAAAGATTAATTAAACATTAGAGGCCCAGGATGCTTCGAATTTTAGACTTATGCAAGCCTCTATTAAACATCATATTATATTTTTCATGGGTAGATTAATCTTAAGAGTTTTAATATCATAATTATTATCTTGGATTGTATTGTAACGATATTTGTTGTTTAATTTCTTAGGAATTTGACGTAAAAGAGCGAGCATACATACCTTGAATAGAAATTATGGATATATTAAACCTTTTAATAAATAACTTGCCTCAAAGTTTGAGAACGAGTAAGTAATTTGGTGGAAATAAACTATTTACCTATTTCTTAACGTTTGATAATTCATATTTTATAGACGATTCTTGTCATTTATGGCTAGACTTCAATTATTTGATCCAGATTCATAAAGCTAGACGTGTTCTAAAACGAAGGTAGAATTTATTCATAATTTTAAATTTCATTACAAACATAGACAAGGAAGGAGTGGTCGTCAAACAATTTTTAATTTCTCATTTATCAAAATTTCTTAAAATTTTTGTATCACGTACCAAAGTTTATTAACTAATAAGAAAATAAAACCAGACAAATTTTTGATAAAAATAGTAGTAACTCTATATTTGCTTTTACACATGTATTCGCAGTAACAATCTGCATCACTTTTTTGTGAGCAAAAATATTTCACAATCTCTACTTCAAAGCTATCGTTAGTTTCTCTAATCGGCTTATCATAATCAGACATTATACTACATTTATTACCATAAACAGGACTAATCATAAGATCCGAATAGCCAAATCCAGGACCGCAATTAAAATGATTATATATAGAACGTTGTTCATTCTTTACTCGGCTTAAAATATGATTGTTAATATCATTCTTATCTTTAAATGAGATTATAAAGCTATCCTTAGTTGCGCCATAAAAGAAAATTATACCAGAAACCCATGTGATTGGATTATAACCTCCAAGAATTTTGTCGCTTCCTTTCACTTTAATTATCGAGACAGTCGGAAACTTATCACCACAAACTCCATGAAATAATTGACCTGAAAGCGCACCTCGTAAACGAGCTAATAATTTGAAGTCATATGTAGCAGTTATTTCGTAATTTCTAATTTATCGATCCATTTTGAGATTAATTCTGCATGGTTAAATGTAAGGATACTTGATTCGAAATTTACTATTCTATTTGATTCGTCCATCAAATATTTAATTGATTTATCGAACAATTCTTCGGGTATAATGCTTTTATACGGATAAACATTTTCCAAAATTCTTTAGAAGTTAATTCCAGGAATTTAATCAGAGGAATACATTCTTGCAAAGAAACTTACAAGCTATTGAAATCATCTTGTGAATAGCTAGAAGGATCCAAAGAAAGCCCGGGATTCTGAGCAAGTCCCCATTTAAACACATAATCCCAAACTTTAGTTGCACTCATTTTGAGGTTATCATTCTGGATCAGTGAGACCAAAGCTTTTTTTGAATTGAAGGTGATACAAAGAACTTTGCTGGATTTTTTGAAATCAATTCTGTACAGACATTTTGAAGTTCAAGGTAAGTATCACTTTCTAAACTTGTTTGATATATCAGATTTAAATTTTCATCCGACCAATTTTCCTTGTTTTGAATCAAAATAGATTGTAAATAGCTAGAAACTTCCTGAAGACCTAATTCGTTGGCAACGACCAAGATTTTAACAATCTTCGAATCATTAAAATCAATCAAAGGAAGTCTTCCGCCATAAATGTATCTAGAGATAAGAAATTATATATTTGTGGAATTAAAAAAAATCAACAAAATATTTAATTAACTTTATTACAATTTACCTTAAAATGATTTGAAAATTTTCAGGTGAAAAGTTTGGTAATTTAATATGTACCAAACTTTCATCATCCTTCTTTTTATTATTCGACAAAACTTTTTGAAAATAAGTTGAGCGATAAAATAAAATATTCATATGAGCTCGAAATATTTGCACATGAGGGTCATTACCAACTTCAATAGTAATATCATAATATTCATCATCTTCCAAAATTTCTAGGAAGTTTTGGGTTAACTTTGGTAAAAAATTATCTGTATCCATTGGTTTTTTTTTCTAAAGAAATACGTGGGAAATTTGGGTATTTTTGGACGCGGTTCATTAAATACCAGTTTTGAAAATCAAATAATGTCATACATGTGATGATGTAATGATCGGCATGGGTTTTCTTTATCTTTTATTTCTTTTATTTCTTTTAGTTCAATTCCGGACGATCTCAAACTAGTAACTAATTAATTGAAATCCCATTTTATAGGCTGATACTCAATTAATATTAAATAGTAAATGGAATAATTTTAGCTGTAGTTGTGGACTTACTCAACATCTTCAAAATAAAAAATTATATCTTTGTAATGTATTTTTACAAAATGGACTTAAAAAATATTTACAACAAACGATTCTTCACGTATTTGTGATTTTGGATTTTGTGAGCCTGCTAATAAACCATTAGAATGCATTTATGATATTCTTCCTTACATAACACCTGAAGTTATATTTAGAAAAAAATATACTTTTGCATCAGATATTTATAGTATTGGTATAATTATATGGGAAGTTTCATCTAAACAACCACCTTTTACCAATTTTGATTATAATTATAATCTTACAATGACCAAAAATAATATTAAAAATACCTTTTAGAATATAAAATTTAATGAAACAATATTGGGATGCTAATGATGCTAATCCATTAAAAAAACCTAATATTAGTTTTCTTTATAATAAAATTGAACAAATAATAGATTTGTATAATTCAAATCAAAATATAAAGAAACTGATATTATTTTGAATAATATATAATCAATTATTAGTTCATCTTTTATTAATCTATTAGTTAGTAAATTAAGTAAATATTATACTTTTAAAGATTTATATAAATTAAAAAATGCTAATAAAGGTAAATTATTTATGATTAAAAAAAAATTAAATTTTATTTTAATTAATAAAAAAACAAAATATTTTAAAAATTAAATTTATAGTAATAAATAAGAATTTGTAATAACAAAGTTTTAATATTTTAATATATAAAAACTTTCTTTTAGAATTAATTATACAAATAATGAAATTGAAACATATTGTATATAAAGAAGATATATTTTAATATTTTAATTACTAGCATTCTATATAAATTAATATATTTGATATTTAAATACTTTTTTAAAATATTTATAATAATAATAATATACTAATTATTTATATAAATGGCAGATTATACTTCTGTATTACTAATTAATCATTAATGATTTTAACAATAACGGATTTATTACAAAAATATAAATTTTGCAAATTATATGACATTATACAAATTTTTAAAATTAGAAATTTGTATAACTAATTATAAGACTTAAACTTAATTTACTGAAAAATAAAATTTTTTAAACATTTATGTAATATTTTACAATTTAATAATTAATTTATAGAGTAATTTAAATGTAATACTTTATAATCGTTTACATTTTAAATATATAGATTTTTTTGTTAATAAATAGTATTGAATAATACATTAATATGTAATGTATATTTTAATAATAGTAATAAATTCAATATATAATGTAGTTTAATAATATATTTTAATGTTACTTTATTATATAATATTATATAATATTATATAATATATATACTAAAGTTAATTAATATCTTTCAAACTTTTTGATGTAAATTTTTATCATCCAAATTGAATAATTTTTTTATCATATAAGTCAAATAATTTCTAATCATTCTTCTTTAATAATTTTTCAACATTTTAGTTAAATAATATATAAATATTTAAAAGAATATTTATATACACAGGATAAAAGTATTTGAAAACTATACAAATTATTAAATTAATTGGATAAAGTTGGCTATAAGTAAACTTATTTTTTTATTAATAAATGTAACTTCAGTTTTATAAGTAAAGTTATTCATCATAATATAGAGATAGCCAGTAGAAAAGGAAAAATCCACTTTTTAGTTAAAAATTTTTTTATTGGTTCACTCTGCTAATTATAATCATGTGAATAAAACAAGCTTAATAACTAAAATTACTCAAAATTTGTAGATTTTCCCTTTTTTTATTGACTGCTTCCCATATATCATGTAATATATAAAAATTTTAATTTAAATAAAAATTAGTCAAACTATAATAATTTAAAATTTATTTTAAAATAATACATTTATTAATAAAAACTTTAATTATAGTATAATATTAAAATGTTTGGTCTTAACATAATTATTATTGCTAAGTAACCTTTTTTATTATATTAAAATAAATAATTATAAATTTTTTTATAAAATTTTATTAAATAGTTATAAAATAATATAAAAAAAACTGAAAAATTTTAAAGAAATTTTTAGCTATATTACAATATTATAATCTTTAGTAAAAACACATAAATTTTAACTATTCATTAGCTTATATTAATCTCAAATAATATTAATATGACATAGAATACATCTTACTTTTTATTACAGCCTTAATTTTATAAAATATATTTTCAACTAACTTAATAATCTTTCAGATTCAATTTGATACCATTCTTCTTTAAGAACAGCTAAAAATTCTGAATTATTTTTTGGTTTAAGACTATGCATTCTGACTTTTCTTTTTAAAATATCTTACAAATTCTCAATTAGATTGAAGTCAGGGCTCTGTGCTGGCCAAGGAAGTGATTGATGTAAATTTTCTTTTTTTCAACTCTTTGTGAATTATACTATATGTGTTGAGACATTATCATCTTGAAAAGTATGGCTATTAGATCTAAGTTTATTAAGAAAAGGTAAAAGATAACATTTAAGTAATTTTATATATTTTTCATCATTTAATTTTCCCTCAATTAGTACTAATAATCCTATTTTAACATCCCAAACTATAACTCCTTCTGATTTTTAAACTATTAGAATTAAACAATCTTTTGCATATACCTCATAAATATTACATTAAATCTATTGATTAGCATCATTTCTAAATAATTCAAAATGAGATTCATTACTAAAATTATAAAATTCCATTCATCTTACCAACTTTTTCTAAAATGATACTAAAGTAAATATTTTTTTATTTACATCAGAAACTAAAGGTTTTTTTTTACCAGTACATCGATAATAACCTATAGAATGTAATACTTACTTAATAGTTTTACTACTTAATGAAATATTAAGATCCTAATTAAATTGTTTAGTAATTCTTTCACAGCTTGTTTGCAGTTTCATCAGACTATTCTTCTTAGTTTGACGTTTATTTTGTTCTGATAAAGCTGGAGGTCTACCACTTCTAAATGCAGTATTAATGCAGTATTCTTTATTGTATTTCATAATTACATTATGGACAGTAGATTTTGGTTTGCCAAGAATTTCTGAGATGTTTCTTATACTATGTCTACCTTTTAATAAACTTACAATTTCTCTATGCTTAAAAGGTATAAGCTTACAGGTTTTTGACATTTTTATATAATAAAATAATTATTTATAAAAAAATTTTTATTATTTAAAAGAGCGAAGACATAGGATTTTAAAAAAAAAAGAATAATGAATTTGGTTAAAAATTAGGTATTGTTAACCTTATGCTCAGCCTGTCAAACTATAACTTAATAACAAGAAGTAATGTATAAGAAACTACTAAGTTATAGTAGAATAAATCCTATTATGATTAACCTTAAGTTTATACTTTAGACAAGTGAAATAACTTTAACAACTTGAAAATATAATAAATACAATTGACACATTAAAGGGTTTTAATATGTGTAGTTTAGAAAGAGATTTCTTTATTATAGAGATTTTTATTCTTAACAATTCTTAACCTTGGATTCTAAGTCTTAAACTCAAACTATTGAATTATTACTGTTATTTTTGCTCTTTTGCAAGGACAAATTTCTATCCTATTTATATAAAAATATAATTATAAAAAATTACTATTTAATGTTAAATTATTTTATAATATTAAGATAAATATAAAAGATAATTTATAATTTAATAATGTTAACAATAATAAATAAATAATAATAAAATATAAGAGTAAAATAAATAAAATGAAAATGTTAACTAAGTAAAAAATGCTAATAATATTAATAATGTTGATCATTTGTTAATCTTTATGATGCAATAAGATTGACTTCACATAGTATTAGTATACTATTATTATTTAAAGATTAGTAATAAATAGTTAAATTTGTGCAACCTCACAATTGTCCAGATACTTTTGTCCTGTATGTTGTACATGTTACTCTTTCCGTTGAATAAGTTAACTATGATTTGAAGTCAGAGAAGCAATAGCTATGACTTAAATCCAATCAACTTGACACGCTGTTTATTAGAGTTTATTTAGTTAACAAGAAATAAATTATAAGTTTTATGTTTGCAAAATGTTAAGAGTGTTTATTATTGTTATTAAATGTATTTTGAATACAATGTTAAGAACTTGTAGGAATCTGTTGGAATCTGTCCTTTTTCCAAGGCATTTTCATACCCTTTATATAGGAAATTACAATTAAGAAAATCTATGATATTTATGATACTACTGACAATAATAACAGAGCTAACAGATATGCTAATTATGTAAAATATGTTATAAATGATAATAATGATACAAATAATAAAAATATAATAAATAATATATGTGTTCTATTTGGCAGATATAGCAGATTTGACAGATCTGACAGATCTGGCATATTTGGCATATTTGATAGGTTCATCAATTTTTGCCGGTTTCAACATATATTAAGAAATTTAATGCTTCATAAGCATGCATACCTTATTTTATTTAGTTTTTATTATTATCACTCCATTAAATTATTTTTTTCTTATCATTTCTTTTATTCTTTTTATATCTTTCTTTTTTTGTATTAATTTTTCATTTATTGAAATTCAATAAACTTTCATGCAAAAATATTTTATACTATATTGATACAGTTTTAATATGTAATTTGTGATAGTTTTTATTTTTTTGATTAGGCCTTACCAATTTAAAAGTTCATTTAACATCATCCCTCCTATAATTTATTGATAATTCTACAGTATAATTATATTACATGATAATATGATTTTTGTTTAATATTTTATACAAAAATGTTTATTGAACCATTTATTGTTTATCAGTTATATTACATATAATATCAGAAAATTAATCTGTTCATGTTTATATAAATAATTAGATTAGATTAGTATACAGTGACTTTATTATTATTAGGTATAACTATTGTACTGTTTTCTTAATATTTAGTTGTGATATATCCTTTTTAAGTCTTGAAATAGAAGAAGTTAAAATTATTATTTTTTTTAAATTGGATAGTAATAAAATATCTAATCTGATAAAGTATCTTTATGGATATCAAATTATTTTAAAGTTAGAAAAAACCTTTATGACTTTATCTCACATGTTAGATGGTTTTAAATTACTCAAGAAAATTTTGTACAAAAAGTTATCTATTTGAATTAATATTCCTGAAAAATCTTTATAAAATATAATTAGATATTATTTGGATCTGAATACATTGCAAAATACCTTAAAACATAAAATATCTTTTAATTCTGCTCTTATTAGTAAAGTATATTTACCCATAATTGCAAATTTTTATACAATATTAAGAATATTTCTTATTTATTTAATTTTCTTTATCATGCTAGTAGAGATGAGTTTGAAGCTAAAGTGTTTTATCTATTATCTGATAAACTATTATGATTTCTAAATTATTAAAAAATAAATCAGTAGTTATAATCTATTAAGCTGAAAACCTTACAATTTTAAAAATTATTAGGTTTAACATTATATTTTTTTTGCGAACAATGATTTTAATTCTAAATACACTGTAAGAGTAATGAAAAAAATTGAATTCTAAATAAGTATGTTGTATTTTATAGATCAAATATAGGTTCAGGTCTTACAAATTACTGAGAAGGATGACAAAATAAAACTTTTATATTAAGAAAATGATTGTATAAATTGATTTGCAAAGTATTAAATATTCAAAACCACTTTGTATAACTTTTGCAAAAATTATATAAAAGTATATTTGATTTTGTAACATCCTTTCAAAATTATAAAATATAAAAAAATCTATAAAATATAACCAGCAATTTAATTGAAGAAAATAAATATATTTTAACTTATTAATCCTAATTAATAATCCTAATCCTAATATGAACTTTGATTTATTTTAATCAAGAGCTTTATAATTCTCTAACTTTAACTATATTTGTTACATAAATAACTATGATGCAGCATTTTTTACTTAATAAATTTTTTGATCAAACTCAGTTTATTAATCAGAATTTTTAATATCATTCAGAATATGTGTGATAATTAGAAATAAGCTTCAGATTTTAAATAGTATCTTATGAAATACAAAAGACAAGCAGCTAGAATTGGTCAGTCAATAAACTTATAATTATAATTATTTCTTTAAAATAGAATAATAAAGATATTTTTTTTTAGTAAAAGATATGTAATTAATGATAAATTGTATAAATTGATTAATTTTATTTATAGTTAAATTAAATGGAATTTCACATTAGCCTTAATAACAATTATTAACACTAAATATTATTTTGAAAATTTTTAACTAATAAATTTTTTAATTATTTTAATAAAACAGCAAGTATTCAGTAAAATCTAATAGTAGACTTGAACATACAATTCCTATATATGTATGAGTTTGAAGTCCTGATAATAAAAATATAAAATTTTTTTTAAATAATTGTATTTTGATATTAATATTCTTCTTTTTGAATCCTATAAATATTGATAATTTTAAGTATGAATATGCATAACATTTTTATGGAATACTAAACTAATATACTTCAATTTTTTCTCTGTATAAGATTTTTCTAAGATAATTTTTAACTTTATTCAGATTTTGATTATGTTTAATTAAAATTTTATTAATAGTTAGGTATATGATCTATAACTGTTATATTAGTTTTCATGATAATATAAATTCTAAGTTTACTTAATTATTTACGTTAAAGTGTTAAACTCTTAAATATAGAAATATAAAGTTTTTCTAACCTTTCATTAAACTATTTTTTTTTATAAATTTTTTATTCCATTCTCCTGATATATTTTTTTTTTTAATTTTTTACCCCCCTCGTGATATATTTTTTTAATTTTTTTTATCATTTTTAACTCCCTTTACAATCTATTTTTTATATATATATTTTTTATTATTTTTTCTTTGTGATCTATTTATTTTTATTAAAAATATAATAAAAAATAAAAATGAATTAATAATTCTAATCAATGCAAAAAAATGTTCAAATCATTATACGTATTTAATTGCACTATCATGATGAGCTAAAAGGTGCAGTATTCATATTTGTCTAAGTCTGAATTATTAGAGTTAGTCCTAACCAAAATTGAAAAAAAAGCCATTAGATTTGATTAATAATCAAAAAATAGGAAAATTTTTCTAAACTTAATATGCTACCATAAGAAACCAAAGTAATGAATCTACTGATATAATCAATAACAAAAAATAAATAAATAATTATTAATTAATAATTATGAATTAATTAATTTATTATTTAGATAATATATAATATTAGAAAAAAATAACATTAAAAATAATTTTATCATACATCTGACTATGCTGCTATGACAGACTGATTGATCTAAATCTTTTTTTTAAAAAAAAATTAAATAACCTTTATTTTTGAGATAGATTCTTTCTTTACCTTTATTTTTACCTTATCCTCTATCTTTTAGTGTTAGTGTTAGTATTAAATATAATAAGATATATAATAATGGCTGATCGTTAACATTATACAAATTGCCTAAAAAGGAGAATTTTTTAAGGAAAAGGAAATTTGTTTGTTATTTAAAGGTTCAGAAATCCAGTTTACACTAATAAAATCATAATAATTTTTTTTATCATAATACTGATTCTTCTTTATTATAATATATTAATAAAGTAATTAATTGATAAAATTTTTTTTACACAATAAATAAAAATATTTAGAAGTTTGTATTGAAAAAATCTAAATATCATAATAAAACCTCATGTATTTAGAGTCATAGATTATTATAGTCTTGATAACATTTTCAAAAATAATGCATACTAATATAGAGGTAATAATATTAATAACATAATATAGAAGATAAATAAGTTAAAATTAGAGAGGGTTTAAATGCTAATATTGAATTATGTATATATTTTAGCTACAAATAAGTTTAGTTTATTATTTAAAATATTGAAAATAATAATGATGATCTTCTAAGTATTAATGTATTTGATATACTTATGAATAATTTAAGAAACTTATTACTTTCTTTACGTACTTCCATAGTCTACTCAAAGTTCAAATTTCAATTCTATTAAGATTTTATGGACTGAAGTCAAGAAAAGCATCTGTAAAAAGAAAAAAATATCTTTTAAGCTTGCTTAATTCAATCGACATATTATAAGGACATGGAAATAAATTCTGATATAAACTATTGAAATTTAGTTCTTAATATATCATAACAAATTTAGGATATAATTAAAGTAAATAGAGGCTTGATCAAGTACTAATTATTTAATACTAAATGTGTAACATATTGTATTTTATTAAATATATTAATATATTTTTTTAATTAAATTTAAATATTTTAAGTTTTATATTAAGCCAAAAAATATTTAGAGACTTTTGATAGGGGTTTGTATTTAAAGTAATAAGTTTAAAATACAAATTTTGCAAATTTTTTATTTAAAATAATTTTTAATTTTTTTATTATTAATATATATTAAAAATAAAATTATATCTCTTGAATAATAAGTATAACATTTTATAAAATTATAATATTTTAATAAATATTTATTTAATAATTACAAATTATTATTTACTACTTTTATATAGTACTTATTAGATAAATATTTTAAATAAAAAAAATATATATTTTTTAAAAATAAAAATAATTGTATTCATTTTTACTAAAATTTAAATTCTTATAAATTAAAATATATTAAAGGAATTTTATAATTTATAATTTATAAATACTAAAAAAAATTATTAATACTAACTAATTTTTAATATATAATTATTTTAATCATGAATTATATAATCTAAGAATTTACTTTCTTCTAATATAATATTATTATCTAAAATTTCATTTAATTTTTCAGTAAATTTAAGTAAATGACTTGTATGAAATACTTATAGATGATCTTTGATAATACTTAGATTATTATCTTGATTTTGCTTTAATGTTTTATCTGCTTTATAAAAATCTATAATATTATTATCTAATTTTTTGTTAAAATCTTCAATAGAAATAGTAATATTAATATACCAATTTTCAATAATCTTCTTAATTTCTGATGCAGTTGGTCTTTTTAATAGATCTATATCCTAACATTTTTTCATTAAATTTATGTAACATTGTGGAGTATTTTCAATAATTTTAGGATATTTACCTTTACATATATCTAAACTAAGTTGAAAATTATGAGCTTTATTATTAAATGAAAGAATTCCTGATGTTAATTCTCACATAATCATTAAAAACTTATATATATCAGTAGCTAAAGTATATGGTTTGCCTCTTAAAATTTCTGGTATTACAAATAGTAAAACGCTATAATATTATTTTCTTTAGATGATGATGATTAAAAATAATCTACAAGTTTATATAATTCTAAATCATTAAATGATAATATTTTTTTTCTAATATTTAAAATATTATCATGATGAAAATCACAATGAGTTAGATTTTTTTTATGTATTTCATCAAGTCCACTGATAATATGATATAATTGTAATAATTTAATGATTCATTTATCCTTAACTATATTTGATAAATTTTTCTTAAATTACTGTTATTTGTATATTTCATTACTACAATATAATTTAAAGTATTTGGATCTTATGTAAATCCATATAATTGAATAAGATTTTCTTTTGAATAATTTTTTAATTGACTATAATATTCATAATGATATTTCCACTAAAATAAAAACAAATTAATTTAAAAACCAATTATTTAAAATTAAATATAATTATTAATTAATACCTCATTTAAAAATTCCTCATTGAGATTTGATGATTTATCAAAACTTTTAAGAATTACTTTAATTTTTATACATCTATTCTATTTTAATTTATAATGAAAATAAGATTCAATAAATCTATTTAGCCAAATAACTTCATATATAATGCTAAATTCTTCTTTATCAAAATATTGAATATTTTCAAATTTATTATAAGGAATCCATTTTAATAATTGTCTTTTATTTTGAGTATTTAGCTGAATTTCTTGAATAAATTTATTAATTAATTTATTATTAGTTATCTAATTAACAAAATATTGTTAAAATAAATCAAAATTACATTCTTTACACTAATAATATTTAGTATTTAATTTTTTACAATTTAGACATATTCCTATATTTTACTAAATTATAAATTATATTATTAGTATTATTAAAAAAATTTTAATAATAAAATATAACAATAATACTTACTTAATTTAATAAATTTATTATAAATAAATTTTATTTTTAAAATAAAAAATTTAATTAAGTTTAAATTTAATAAAAAGTTTAGTTAATTAATAAAAATATCTTATTAACTATAATATTATATTATAAATTAATAATTTTTTTTTAAATAAAACATTTAATTACAATAAAAATATAATTATAAATACTTACAATCTATGTTTAATAATATTTTTTTAAAATAAAAATTTATTTAATTTAAATCATAATAAAAATTAAAATATTTTTATTCTTAAAAATAACTTACTATTTAGATTATTAAATAATTATTTAAATAAAAATTTAATTAATTTAAATTATAATAAAATAATTAAAAAAAAACTTACTATTTAAATTATTAAATATTTTTTAATCATAATTTCATTAAATTTAAAATACAATAAAAGTTTAAATAAATAAATAAAATAATTTACTTTTAAAAATTTTAAATAAAAATTTTTACATAAAAATTTAGTTATATTTAACTTATAATTAAATTTTAATTAAATATAATATTAACTTACCAACTATTATATGATTATTTTATAAATAAATATTTTAATTAAATTAAATTATAATAAAAATTCAATTAAATAATAAAATAACTTATTATCTATATTATTAAATAAAATAAATTTAAATTACAATATAAATTTTAATTAATTAATAAAAAAAAAAACTTAACATCTAAATTATTAAATATTATTTTAAAAAAAAGTTTTAATTAATTTATTATATTAAAATTTATTAATTAATTAATTAATTAATTTACTATTTATATTTTTAAATATATATTTTTTTAAAATAAAAAATATTTATTATATTAAATATTTATTTTAATACAATTATTTCAATACAATTAATTAATAAAAATAACTTATAATCTAAAAATATAAATATATTTTTTAAATAATAATTTAATTAAATTTAATTACAAAAACAAGTTTAAATAAATACAATTAAAACTTACCATCTAGAAATATTAAATATTTTTTAAATTTTAGAAAAATTTTTAAATAAATATACTTAAAAAATAATTATAACTTACTGTCTAAAATTTAATTAAATTTAATTAAAATATAAAATTTAAAAAAATATAATTAATTAATAAATAATACCTTACCGTTTATTATATTATTAATTTTTATTAATTTTTTAAATTTAATTAAATAAATTAATCAATAAAAATAATTACCATCTATATAATTAAATATTAATTCAAATAAAAAAATTTTAATTAAATTTAAATTAAAATAAAAGTTTTTATTTAATAATTTATCATCTAAAATAAATTTTTTTTTTATGAGTTTAAATTACAATAAAAAATTTAAATAAATCAATAAGAATTACTTACTTTCTATAATTTAATTATTAAATATTTATAATAAAATTTTAGTTAAAATAAAATTATAAAAAAATTTTTTAATTAAATAATTAATAAAATGATTTACCATCTAAATCTTATTAAAAAATTTTATCAAATAAATATTTAATTTTAAATTATAATAAAAAATATTTTAAATATTAATCAATAATAATAACTTACTATCTAAAATATAAATGTTATTTTAAAAATTAAATAATAAAATTAACTTACCATCTAGAATATTAAATATTTTTAATAAAATTTAGAAATTATAAATAAGTTTATTAAATAATAAACATAATTTAAATTTAATTTTAGTAAAATTTAAATAAAAAATTAATAAATAAAAATAACTTATTTTCTATAATTTTAATTATTAAATATATTTTTTTTTTTAAAATAAAATATTTAGTTAATTTAAATTATACAAAAGTACAATTAAATAATAATTTACCATCTAAATTATAAATATTATTATAAATATAATTTTTAATTTTTAAATTATAGTAAATTGTTAAATAAAATAAAACAATCAATAAAATAACATACCATCTAAATTATTAATTATTTTTAAGTAAAAAATTTAATTAAAGTAAATATATAGTAAATGATCAATAAAAAATAACTTACTAGCTGAATTATTAAACAATTTTTTAAATAAAAATTTAGTTAAACCAAATTATAATAAGTTTAAATAAATAGTTATCAAAAAAAAAATACCTTACCAACTATTGTATTATTAATATTTAAATGAGTCACCATCAAAATTCATCATAGAAAACCTAAATATTGCAATAATAATTAACTAAAAAATAAACCAAAAAAATAGCTAGTTTCAGAATTCACAGGAAGCTGGGAAGCTGATAATATCCGAGACTTTACTAAACATTCTATACTCGGAACACAGCAATCCCGTGACTTTTGAAATTACAAAGATAGATGATCCGGATGATTCGAATAATCATGATTAATTTGAATCATAAAGTAATTAATCGAATACAAATTTTTTTGACCGATTCGGATGTCTACTTGCACGAAGCATTAATAAGAACGTTTGATAATCTTGGTAATCGTATAGCTTTATTTGAAATGCACAATTGAACTTTATCATTTATTCCTTCTGCTTTCCTACAAATTTCATCGTTATTATAATTTAATCTTTTCACTTATTTCTAAAATTGAGAATCTTTTCAAAAGAAAAATAAGTGAGATTTTGTAGAATAAATTTAAAACGACCTGACCGTTATTCATGTGCGTCATCGTCGGTTCTGGAACCGATTATAAATCCGGAATTTCCTGAGTTACAAGCCATTTTTAACCAAGCTTCAAAATTTTTTAAATTGATCATCACATGCTCTATTAGTATAAAATTTAACTTAACACTAAAAGTCCCCATCCATTTGATTTCACCATTAAAAAAATTTTTTAGATTCTCGTGACCCCGACCGTCTCAATTTTTACAAAAACTCGTGATTTTTTTTTTAATAGTAAAATTTTTATCACGTGACTTTATATAATGAAAAATCGTAATAGCATATACTTTATTATAAAAAATTTTCATATATTTTTGTGATTTTTTTGTTATTTGAAACTTGATATTCTTAGCACGTTTTTTTTTTGTCAGAAACTGTCATATAACACTCACTAAATAATAATAATATCCTTCATTTACCTTACTATTTGCGTAATACAAAACATATAAAATACATATAAAAAAAATTTATATAAAAAAAAAAAAAAAGCCGGGTGACCGTGTCAATTTTAAAATTTTATGTCATGAGAATCTAAAAATTTTTTTTTGCCCGGCCTTATCTTATCGGGAAACGATGGACCCCGTTGATAAATTTTTGAATAGGCGCGTAAATTATGCATCAATTTGTAGAGTTTTCTTTAAATTTTGGAATATAATCAATTTTATCGTCGTCATTATTTTTTTTGTTCATTTCAAATATATTTACTTACTGCTGTCATTTTTAATGAAACTTTGAATTGCTGACAACGGTTAAAATGATGATTTGTTTCTGATATTTAAGGAAAAAGTATATTGAACTTTTGTAAATTTAATAAATAAATAATACTTTGTAAATTGGAACTACATGGAAGGTTTAAAATCTGCATCGTAAGAAAAACAAGAATTAACGTTGAAAATTTATATTTGATTTACGATAATTCAATGATAAAATCCTAATCGTCTGAAACTGTTGCATTAAGATGGGAGTGTTAAAAGAATGTCCAAACTATTTTTAGTTGAGAAAAATTAGATAAAATGGGAGGTTTACTATTAAAATCGAGTTACGAACACATCATCCATAACGTGTTATTTAAATCCCAAAACAAGCAAATAATGCCTTTACGAGTAAAAAATAATAACCAAAAGATGAGATATATAAACACCTAATATTGTTAAAAGTGTCGAAAAATAAAATACAAATTAGGTGACGTCATTCTCAATCAAGATTATATATCACGTGAAGCACAAAATCATTCGTCCGATTAAAAATATTTTATATTATTTCAAAGAAAGGTATGTTCAAGCTTCAAAACCTAATTTAAGCAAATGACCTTGGAACTCGAGAGTATCATGGATGAATAATTTTATGTACAAAAATTCCATTATAAAATCTTTTAACGTATGTACAAGGAGGAGACGAAAAAAATATTTATAAATGATTAAGGTTTCATTTTTTATTTGCTGCATTCCTTAAAAATTATTCCTTGCGCAGAAAAAAAGATTGTACATGATTGAATTGGAAATACAAAATTATTATAAATTTATTGTTTCCTTGCGTAATAATAATAATAATAAAAAAAGAATGTACATGATTGGATGGAAATTGAATAAGAAAATAAATGAAAAAAATTAATGCATGAATAACAACATACGAAACCCTCAAAAATAATAATAAAAAAAAAGAAAAAATGCAAATATTTGAAATATAAAATTGGCATATTATGAAATGAAAGAAATAAAATCATTTTCAAACATAATTGAAGATTATAAGGAATGGAATTATTGAAAGGACGTAAGATACACGGAAAAAGCTTTTAGACATCATATGAAAAAGCTCGCATAAAAAAACATTAATTATGCGAATTGCAAACGACTGTGAAGATTCTAACCAGTTTCTGATTAGGCGGGCCCAAATGACAATAATGTCTGATGAGAAAAAAAAAAAGCAATGTGAGTTAACTGCATTGTTCACCAAATACAAACAAATTAGTAATCACTTTTTACTTACCACAATTGTCATAATGTAAGAAATAATCGTGTAAAAATTAAAACTTACACCATAACAGCCTGTAATAAAAAGGCAAAAATGTGATGAGATTTCAAAATCAAAAAATTAAAAAAAAAAAATATAAAGCAATCCCTTACATATGATAATTATCATGCTTCTATGGGTTTATCGAACCGTAGGGGATTTGCATTTACCCCCGTGGAACAAAACGTCAAATTAATTCGTTTATTCATGTTGTTGTTGATATTAAAACTGCTTAAGGTATTAAATGTATTTTTTTTCTTATTTTTTGTTTTTTGTTTTTATTTTTGATAAAAAGAAACTGATTAAATCTCATCTTTTTTATAAGAAATTTGATGTCGTTTCGTTGCAAAGATTTTATTTTGTTGAAGTTACAAATGAAGATCTCAATAATAATATTTTAATTGTGGCGATGCATTGTATATCACTTGCAAAAAAATAAGCTTTTAATATTTTTTATCGTAATACAATACAAAGTTAAAAAATGAATCCCCATATCCTATTAATTATTATTTGTAACGCGAATTTAAAACAATTCGTGAATTTTATTTACTTTGAGGCAATACAAAAAAAAATTAAAAAATTTTTAAATTTACAAATTTAATAGAAGCGAAAGCCTGAAGAGAATTGAAAAAAATTGAAAAGCCACAATAGAGCAACACTTATCTTCGCACAGCCTGCCTATCGGGAGTTTCGATCGGTGATAATGCAAGAGAGATTTTCAGCGTTGATTGTACTGCGGTCAATAGGAGTGGCTTAATAACATTTCCCGTTCGAACTAATGTTGATAGCAAGCAAGGCTTTTTTTTTTCGTTACAACATAGCCTTCATAATTATTTTACCGGGGCAGTGTTCAAATTCGTGTGGCTTATTGACGACATCACGGAACGGAATTCCTTCGACACATCAAAATACTATCTTTAAAAATTCTGTTGATTAAATTAATTCACGATTTGATTTGTATTACCGAAAAAGGAAATCGTGAGGCTGATTGATAATAAATTATGGCTTATAATAAAATTTCACAGCCATGCATAGCCTACTAAGCCATTCGGTATTTGTGAATTAAGACGGGAATCGATTATGAAGATTTTTGTTGCATAAAATTTTTTTCTTTAATACTAAAGGTTTCACAGATCTAAACAGCAGAAATTGTTAATTCTGTATTTTTTTTTTTTTTTTATATTTTTTTTAAATTCGTGGAACGAAAATAAAATCTCGACGATCGATCTTTGGCACTGTTACGTGTCGCTATAGGATCTTTCGTTTAATTACAAAAAAGAATCTTGGTGTGACATTTTTACGAAATTACAGCAACACTAATTATTACCAATAAAATAAATTTAAAACAAAAAACAAAAAAAATTTTTTTTTTTTGTTTGTTTTATTATTATTTTTTTTTTTTATATCACAAATTTTTCATTATAAAGGTTAATTTAATTTTTTTGTATCAAAATATGTTAAGCATCATTGTTGATGTGACATCAAGTGCCCTTACAATACCGGTTTTTGAGACGATCATATTACTTTTTCTCAAACGAAAAAAAAATCATGTGGCAGAACATTGTGTCCAAAAAGAAGTGTATTTATTTTGTTCAAAGTAGGTTACATTATGGTGTTAATATATTGCTAAACCAAAAATGGTTCAACCCTTCAAAGCGTACCTTTGGTCCAAATATTATCTAACCGGCAGCAAAAATCTCGAATTTTGTTTCGTTATCTCCCAAGCCCAACCAATCGGAATTAAAATGATTTTTTTTATATTATTATTAACTTTTAAAGTACACCCTTGACTATTATTATTTTCAATTTCTCATTCATTTTGGATGGTAGACTTTGAAAATTACAAATGGATTAAATTGTTTGATCACGTCTTTATGTAAGTAGCACTGCTTCATAACAAGTTTCAGAATGTTCTTAACCATACCTCGCCTTTATTAATTAAAAATAAAAACAAAAAACCAATATCAAACTTTAATTTACATAAATAATTTTAAACTTTTTCCTTTCGTCTTAAAGGTTCTCACAAAATCCCGACAACTATAACGATACGAAGGAATCATAATCACGACATACACAAAATGCGACGTTCATAAATCTTGATGAATACGTAATCATGCCTATCAAAGATCCTACCTTCAAAGTTACCGAAATATTCTAGGTCAAGGTTACCGATGGTTAAGTTACCCCAACGGTCTAATGAGAATCTGTGTAGAAATTAGGGTTAGTGTATTCGAACGGTCGGTGTATCATGGTTGAGACAGTCAGGTTTTGATATCGGGATTTCGTGATAATAACTTTCATTTTCTTTGTACTCCAATCGTTGCCGCAGCCAACATACTTGTAAGTGAAAAGTCGATTTATGCTTTCCACTTACTCCTTCATTCGCAGGAAAAAGAATGAACTTAGGAAAAAATCAAAAAAAAAAAAATACCTATATTATCCTAATCGATTTTGTAAAAACGAATATTATTTTTTGCTTTTGGTTTCTATCAAATAGTAACTGGAAAATTAAATTTAAAAAGTATGGAAAAAAAAAAAGAATATCAATTATATCAAATATGTCTAGTATAGCAAATATATCAAATATATCAAATATGTCCAATATGTCCAATATGTCTGACATTTAGATCTGTACTAATGCTTAGACGGTCGGTCAAACATCGCATAATAAAAGTTATTATATTTATATTTATATTTATATAAATAATTTCAAACAAGCATTATCTCAATCCGTAAAAATTCGTTGCGATAACGCTATAAATAAAAAATAAATAATAATATTCATTTTTTTTTTTTTTTTAAAAAAAAAATTATCAAACAATATGTATCACCAATATCGTTATACAAAACAAATTTGGACATTTTGAAATAAAAAAAATTATTCGAAAAAAAAAAACTCGATGTCTGACATTAATAAAAAAAGTAAAGTACCTAAAAATATATTCATGAAGTTTAACATGCCTAAACAAGTTTATTTGACATTGAGTAAAAAAAACAAAAACTCACATTAGAACCCGTTTCAGATGCTTTCTCATTAAACGAAGTAGAAGGTAACGCTTATTTAATTTTTAACCAATTCAAATATTATATTCATAATTATATTCAATTTTTGTATGAACCATTAGAAGAATTAGATGGTAAAGAACATTTATAAATTGTATAAGTATTATATTGTGTTATAAAATTAGTAATTAATTTCAAAATAAATACATTATAATAGTGTCAGATTCAAATGCTCCTAATGCTGCTGATGCTCCTACATTAAAAGAATTAAATGGTAATGACTTTATCTATTTGCTCAAATATTATAATTAAGATTTTATTTTTATTAAAAAATAAATAAATATTCAATGATTGGTGATATGCTATAGAATGTAAGTTATTTAATTTTTCCTATGAATTAACATTATAATTAAAATTCAACTATACTTTTATTTAATTATCTAATTATTAATAATACTAGGGATTAAGCATTGTTATTATTTATCGTTATTCTGTAATTTAAACTTAACTATTATTTTTAAACTTATTACGGTTAACAATATTTAGTCAGTAAGTTATTTTTATTAATTATTATATTTATTTATAATGGAATGGTAAACTCAAACCTTTATTTAAAATATTATAGGACGTAAGCTGTATTCGTTAATTATATTAACTATATTTTTAATATAATTAAATTTAATGAATATTTATAATAATTTTAATAAATTAATATATTACAGAAAGTAAGTTATATTAATCAATTAATTATACTTTTTATTGTAATTTAAACTCTAAAAATTATTATTTAAAAAACAATATTTAATAATCTAGATTATAAGTTATTGATTAATTAATTGTATTTAATTATGTTTTATTATAGTTATTTTTATTAGTAATTAAAATTTTTTATTATAATTTAAAAATTAAATATTTATCTGAAAAATATTTAATAATATATAGATGGTAAATTATTTTATTAATAAATTTTATTTAATTTAATTTTCTATATTTTCAATATAACTAAATTTTTTATTAAATAATTTATATTAAAATTATAGAAAGTAAGTAATTTTATTAATTAAATTTATTTATTTTTTATTGTAATTTAAACTTAAAAAATTATTATTATAGATGGTAAATTGTTTTATTAAATATTTTATTATAATTTAAATTTAATATAGATGGTAGTTAATTTTATTAATTAATATTTAATTTATTTAAATAAATATTTTATTTAAAAAAAATTAATAAAAAAATAATTATCTAATAAATGATGATAAGATATTTTTATTGATTAATTATTTTAATTTAATTAAACTTAATTAAATTAATTATTAATATACTTGTTACCTATATCTATAAGATTTGGGATAACATTCAATACCTATTGAGTTATAATCTATGGGAGTTAGAATTGAAAAAAATCCCAAATCCAAAATTCCAATTCCAATTCCAATTCCAATTTCAAATAAAGACAAAATTAAAAATAATAAAAAAAAATAAACGAGGAGAAGGGAGGATAAATAAAAAAAATGGTATGTATAAAAACTAAAAAAAAAATAAAAAAATAAATTAATAAATTAAATAAAAATAAAAAAATAAAAACGAAATTAAAAAAAAAGGGAGAAGAGACATTAAAAAAAATAAATAAATTAAAAAAAAATACAGAATGATTCCATCCTTTTGGATGTGACACTTTAGACACCTTCGGCTCATCACAGCAGCGTAGTCAGATACGTAATGATTTGATTCTTTTTTTTATATTGATTGGGATTAGTAATCCCTTTTTTATTATTATTTATTTTAATTTTTTTCATCTTCTAGAATGATTTCTTTAGATTTAGATCAGTCAGTTCATCATGGTGATGCAGTCAGATGCGTGGCGATTTGATTCATTTTTGCATTGATTGGGATTACTAATTCCCTTTTTTTTATTTATTTTAATTTTTTTTATTTTCTAAGGCAATTTCTTTAGAATTAGATCAGTCGATTCGTCATAGTAGCACAGTTAGATATATGATAATTCGATCTTTTTTTTGCATTTATTAGAATTACTAATTCCCTTTTTTATTATTTATTTTAATTTTTTCTATTTTTTAAAGCGATTTCTTTAGATTCAAATCGATCAGTTCATTCTGATGATGCAGTTAGGTGTGTAATGAAAGTTTCTTTTATTATTTTTTTTATTGTTACTTTATTATTTAATCCATAGTATTTTCTTAAGGGTTTAGTGTAATTTATAGTATGAAAACATAGCTTCGCCTTTATCTAAAAAGGAAGAATCTGACTTAATTCTATAAAATAAATAAAATATATTATTGATTAATCAACTAAATCAAAAAAAAGACATATAATAGAAAAAGAAGAGAGATTGTTAGATTTGTTTGAAGATCTTACCTCCATTATTATTGAACTAAAAGAAAGGATTAAATCTGATCTAGTTATATTACATAAAAATAATTTTCTCACACTTTTTTTAAAGTATAATATTTTATAACACAGCTTATCTTAAAAGACACACATATCAGGATAATCAAAACTCATTAACCTTCATCGATAAGTAAAGTAATACTTTTAACAATACTATGAAATTTCATTTTATTTATGATTAGATAGTCATTTTTTTCATACGGTTCTATTTTTTTTTATATTTTTACATGGATTTCTTCCTATTTTATTTTTTTTATACAAAAGGTCTTGAAATTTATTTTATTTTTTATGTAGGAATTGGTATTGCCATGAGCAGTGAAGATTCTGTTAAGTCTAGGAATAAATAATTTCATAATGATGTTGATGTAGCTGAAGGGGATTCATAACCTTTCCATTGCTTTGACTATTATAAAGATGTTGACGCGGTCGTATGCTTTGGACATATCTTGTAATAGGACCCAAAGTTCAGATTTGTTAGTGATAGCATCGTGTTTTATGTTATCCATTATGTGTATGGGATAAAGGTGAATTTAAAAGGCAGTCCAGCAAAGTTTGATCCTTTTAAAATGTTATTTTGGACAATTATTGATGCAAGTCTTGTATTGAGTAGTTTTACAAAAGTTTTTCTCAGACATTCCAGAAGCGTAATTGGATGGGTGTTATTAAGATCAAATTCCTATGGTTTGGGTTTAGGGATCGGATATACATAAGCAAAGTTCCATCTTGTGGGAATTGAAGAAATCTGAAGGCAACCACAAATAATTAACCAGAGGTATTTTCTGCTCTGTGGTCCTAAATGCTTAAGCATTTCATTGGATGTAGATGATGGGCCTGTGGCTTTGTCATTGGGCAAACAGCCTAAAATTCTATACCATTCGTCAGCTGAAGGGATTGAGGTGAGTTGGTCATATATCAATGGATCAAATGTCAGCAATGGGTTGATAGGTGAACGTCCAATTCTCAGGAATTCTTTTGTCATAGTGTGTTGTTCCTGCAATTTGTTGAAAGTATCTATTGACTTCGTTTTTCACATCAGTGTCACTAGTCAGTAATGGCCTATTGTGTTTAGAGTTATTCAGGCATTTATCGAGGTTGATGACCTTCCTTTTCCTATTCAATAGAGAGTCGATCATTCGTGAAGGATCAGCATTGTAATCATCAATTCGAGCTTGGAGCGCTTCTTGGATGCTTTTAATTTTGAATTCCTGCTCTTTGAGTTTAGCTTCGACATAAAGGCCTGCTAATAATAATTTAATATCGTGATAACCGAGTTAATATGAGCTAGAAAATAGTAAATATTTACGGCTGTTACGTGTAGATTACTAGATTAGGTAATGATGAGAAATTCTTCATATTTGAACGACCATTCTGGACATTTGGTTATGTTATTAAAGCAAGCTCTGGTAAGTTTGTTGAATCTGTGTAGGGTCTTGATTTTCTTGTACACGGTTGAGAGACCTGTAGGCCATTTTTTATAACGGGTTGTTCTGGCTTTGCTAACAGGTATGCAGGCTTTGGCCGCTGCAATTATGGATTCTTGAAATACATTTTACGAGCTGTTGAGTGAGGACTGAGTCCAGCGCTTTGTAATGGAAAGGTCTTTAAGAGAACTGTTTTTGGTGATATTGTCAGTTTTGGCAACGAATTTGGTCCATTTTAGGTCATCCATATGGGAGTAATTGAAGAAACTCTTCTTAGGACATCGTCTATCGTTCGAGGGAGAGGTCAAAAAGTCAGACATTGAAGTCATTACAACTGAATGATCAGATACAGAGGGTATCATAGACACTGTTTGATACGTGAGGATGTTCAAGGTCATTTTAGAGGACATCTAAATGTAATCGATTCGTGACGAAGTATTATTGCGAAAGAATGACGGGAAAGACGAATGGTTAGTATTATGAACAATGCTAAAAACGTCAAACAAATTATGTCTTGACAGTGAGTTCATAAAACGGATTGTGTGTTGTGAGTTCTGTGAACGGTCAAAATCAACATTGAAATCACCAAGTAAGATGATGTGGTGATTATCGCGGGTTGCTTCTTCAAGGAGTGTGATGATATATGTTTGCATAGATCTGCATAGTACTTTTGAGTCAGGGTTGAGTGGTGGGAAGTATGCATTGATAACCAATAGCTTTTATTTGTCAGCGAATTGTAATTTGGTATAAATAATA
>CAJVPP010000331.1:0-35725 GCA_910592005.1 Funneliformis mosseae | reverse complement strand
AATAAAATTAATAAAGATCAAATTATAATATTTCATCCATTTGACATCAATCAAAGTGCAATATAAAATGAATGATTTAAATACTAACTCTATTGATCCTGAAACAATCCAAAAACATAACAGCAAAAATCGTGAAGGACTTGAATAATGAGAAATACATCTTAAACGGGAACATGAATTAAAACTTCAAAGAAGAGCAGATGAAACAGTTGAAGAACAGGAAGTACGACTTACAAGTATGCACGTTCTAAGAAGTCAAAAAAAATCCACAGAGACATCTAAGGAACGTGAATTACATATTAACTACAAAAATAAACATAAACGTGAGTCCTGAAGTAAGCAGAAAAAATATCAAGAGGCAGCAGAACAACTAAAGAGAAACGAAATGGAGCAAAAAATAGGAATGAGTGTTGCAGAACAAAATTTCACAAAACTGCAGTATGTCAAGAAATAATTTAAAGAGACAATGATAATACAATCATACCTGATAGACCAATTTCAGCCACAACAATTAGTGAGGACCAACACCATGTTTTGATGAAATTCAAAAACAAGATGGAGAATATTCAGTATAATTATTGTCTTACGGGTAATGAGCGAATACCTTTGATGACTCTTGTAAAGGGAAAGTGCCATTGTTGCTATATGGAAAAGGCATCTATCAAGAAGTTTTCAGCAGAAAACAACATAGATCTGAAAGATGTACCAGAAGAACTTCAAGGGCTCACAGAAATTGAAGAAATGCTTATAGCATAAGTCTTCACGGAAATGACAGTATATAGACTATGGAAAGGACAAAATGGGTACAAGGGAAACATCATAAACTTTCTACAAGACATCCAAGAATTCACAAATTGGCTTTTAAGGCATCCATCATCACTGGATATACTTGTGGTAAGACATCAATCAGCAAATAATGTAACAGCTTTCAGAGATTTACCGTATGATGAGATAGAGTTAGTAATATATTATTATAGCTAAAAGCAAACAATCATTATTACAAAGATATAATTATTGACAATGAAATTCTCTAACACTTACCAGAAAATGGATCAATCATTGACCAGCTCCCACAGATTCAGAATAATCAAATAACTGATGAGAATCACTCTGATAATGACGAAATCAAAGATGAATCAATATCACGCACTTTCGTACCTGCATTCTCTTCAATACATCGGGAAGATATTGCTATTAATGATACACTCAATTGTGTCTAAAGCAACAATCTAACATTGCTGTGGTCAGAAATTGACGGTACACCTATAAATGAATTTCAAACGCCTAACTATATAGCGAGAATATTTCTAACGCTTTATCTATATGGATGCAGAGATCTTTATTCAAAATATCCTAAGGATATTAAGCCTGCCAAGTATTTTAAACATTTGATTTAGTATAAAGATGGAAGGTTTGCCCGGCATATATATTGGAGATACTTTGCATTAAACTCTATAATGAGATGAAGAGTATTGCAAGAAGGGAGAGTATATGTTAAACAAAATTTAAGAGACGAACAACTCAATGTTACAGACATTCAGGAAATGATAAATAGTAGTAACAAACAATTAGCCGATAAGATTATGAGATACAGGAAAGGATTACGAGGATCTTGGCAGTTCTGGATGGCACGAAGGAATAAATTGTCAGACTTTATAAAGCAAATCGAACATCAAGGTTTAATATTTTATACCTTCAGTGTGGCAGATTTGCATTGGCCTGAATTACACAACTTAATGCCAAATGGTAAAAACATTAGAAATGAAGCAGAATCAGCCAAATAATGATAATAGAACATTATTGATAACCCATATATAGCAGCCTGGTTCTTCAATAGAAGATTTGAGAATTTTCTTACATAAAATAATTTAATAGAATAATCTCATTAATGGCTCGAGTAAATTGAAAACGTAAAGCACTGGATGATTTATTATTAGTATAAGATTACGCAATCTAATGATATATTGGTATTACAATAGAACCTAGAAAACTGGTGATTCTGATATAAATGGCAATATAGGGGGAGCATACATATTCATGGAATAGGAAAGATACAGAACGCACCTATAATCGACTGGATTCAAATGAAGGAAAATGAAGTTTTGATGAACAATGTAATACAGTATATAGACTCATTAGTTATCACAGTTAATCTAGACATCAATGCAGTTATACCAAATTGTCATCTATGTCAAAAAAAGTCGAGACAAAATCGATGACAATTCACAAGACTACATAGAACTTATCAACAAATTGCAATATCACACATAGTGTAGTCCTTCATATTGCATTCGCATATATAAAGGTTAGCAAGCATGTAGGTTCAGATATCCAAAAGATATTATCGATCATACAGTCATACGTGATAATTATAACAGGATGCCAGAGCTGATAACAAAGAGGAACGATTACTACATCAATTCTCACAACCGCTTACAACTGCAGGGATAGTATGCAAATATGGATCTTAAACCAATACTTAGTATTCACGTAGTTCTACAATACATCTCTAAATATACTAGTAAAGCAGAATTAAGGTCAACGGTATTTTCAGAGATATTCAATCAAATTTTCAACAATAGTAACCCTAATGATCCTTCACTTTTATCAATACAAAAACTTCTTAATAGCATCACAAAAAGAGATATATCAGCTTAGGACATATGCCATCTCCTGCTTAGTATTCCACTTTATCACTCTAGTCGATCATTTGTCTCACTAAATGTCAACGAGGAAACACCCAGGTAGATTCAAGGAACTGGTAATGAAAATGGTGATGATTTCAGTAATGAAACAGGATATATAACACAGTCTAGCCTAAAAAAATATTGGAATCGGCCAGAAGAGCTCAAAGGATTTTTGCTCTTTAAGTTATATCTAACATACAAATTCGTTAACGGAAATTGGAAGAAATACAAGAAAGAAAATATTGTTAGGATATGGTCACGACCATCACCAATTTGTGATGGAGACCAGTGGGAGGATTTCTGCAGGATAAAGGTATTACTTCACGTTTAGCATCGAAGTATACAAGAACTAAACGGAAATGGTACTATCCTATAGTCCACAGTTTATTGGTAATATAGCGATATAATAGATTATAAACTATACGATCTGCTTGGCAATCATATAGACAAAGAAGTAGAATTCAGTGATGATGACAGTCAGGACAAGATGGCAGAAGAAGACGATTATGAAGAGTATAGATATAACTGGATGCATCTTACGGAGATAGGCCCAAATGTAAAAATCAACAGCCAGTCTGACCTCAGAACACGTGACATGGACCAAAATCATGACTGGATTAATGATGCTTAACAGAATTATTCTCATAATAATATTTTAATGGTCAGTGAATTCGTGTGACAAGCATTAATAAATGGAATAAGCGGAGACAGAGGAAATGATAATGATTTAGCCGATTTTAATACCCTAAACAAAAATCAAAGAATAATATTTAATCGAATTGAATCATATTATAATAGCATACTCATAGGCAATTAGATAGAAGCATTGAGAATGATAATTATAGGCACTGCAGAAACAGGAATTCTTATCTTATCAGGATAATAAGGAAGCGACTTAACATCATGACAGGAAATAAAGCAAAAATGCCAGTACAGGTGATTGTACCCACAGGAGTCGCAGCATTTAACATAAATGGAGTGACAATTCACTCAATATTATCTATACCCATACTCAACAACAATAAAAACTTCGAGTTAGATAGCAGTCAGCTGAAACAACTACAAGAACGATTACAAAATGTGATTTACCTTATTATCAATGAGAAAAGTATGGTTGAACGTCGAATGCTCGCTTTAATTGATATGCAGTTAAGAGAAGCATTTCCCAAAAATAAGAACAAGCTTTTGTGAACGATCTATCATACTGTTCAGAGATTTTAGGCAGCTTCTACTAGTTCTTAACCTTCCAATGTATGCTAGCAATGCATCGCATAACACAAGATTTAATGATAGAATAACAGCATACAAACAATTCAGAGAGGTATATAAACTTGATATTATACAATGTCAATCAGGCAAAACTGAAGAGCAACAGAGCTTTCGAGACATACTTTTAAGGTTGCATAAAGGAGACAGCAACTTCAATGATTAGCAGAGACTTGGTATCCAATTCAAAGAAAAACTCAGTCCCTTAGAACGGGATCGATTTTCAGACTTTATTTCAATTTTAATCACATGGGCTGACATAAACAAAATTAATATAGAGATGCTCTAATCGTTAAATTAGCTAGTAGCCAAGATACATGTAGTACATACTAGTGAACACAAGGTTAAAAGAACCAATTTAGACGTAGTAAAGGGACTCAAAGCTGAACTGTTACTGGCAAAAGAATTACGCATTATGTTAATGGCAAATTTATGAACTGAAGCCAGATTAGTAAATGGAGCAATGGGAACAATTGAAGATATTCTGTTTGGGGGACAGGGGCCACCTTCACTTCCTGTAGTGATTTTTATAAGATTCGATATATATGAAGGAGCTACCATTACAACCTTAGAAGGGAAAAAAATCATACTGATTGTACCAGTAAAACATACCTGGGAAGATAAAAATGGTATAGCGTGTTTTTGGCTTCAGGTACCTATATGCCTCACGTGGGCCATTACAGTATATAAGAGTCAGGGACTAACAATAACAAAGGCGAAAATAGACCTTAGAAATAAAGAATTTGCCACAGATCTTTTGTTTATTGCAGTGTCACAAGTTCAATCACTTAACGATATATGCTTTAAACAGTTTATACTCGATAGGCTTCAGCGTATCAAGAACTGTAAAAGGTTACAAAAAAGAAAGGAAGAAGAGGCGCGTCTGCTTACTATGATACCTCGCAAATAATACAATAAAGGTTTGTTTTTAGTCATACAAAAAATTTTTTTTTATGTTTCGTTAAACACAATTCAATTTTTTCATTTTAGCTAAAGAAAAACTAAAGAAAAAAAAATAATAAAATAAAGAACAATAAACATGTTTTTTTTTTATTTTTTGATATAATAACAAAATTGCAAAATTCAGATCAATAAAAACATTAGGGTTAAAAAGTGTACGAACGATTGCTTCTTTCAGGGGAACACAGAATTCTGTAGGTAATGTGATAAACCAATTAGTATTGAATCGATCTGTGAGCAGGCGAACATCAGGATATTTCTGTATTACTTTGTATAGACATATATAGTTCTTCGCTTCGCTTTGGACTAATAATAAATGTGATATTAGTTTATTTATATTTTAAGTTTCGAACGATTTTAATAAATAGTGATTAAGTAAATGAATTTTCATTTACTGTCAGTTTTTTTCACTACTACTATATATAACAATAAAAATAAATGATTATATATATAAGGATCATTATATAACTCATATGGAAAAGTTTTTAGAAAAATCAGTTTTAAGAAATTTTTGACTAAAATTAAGAGCTTAATATATTTTAATCTAATAACATCAAAAACTAAAATACAATAAAAATTTCAATTTTGCTAAAAAATTTTGGAAACCTGATTTTTCTAGTAATTAACCCATATGATAAGATCAAAGAGCAGAAAATAATACATTAAATAAAAATAACTTATATGATCAATTGCATTAGAGTATTATAACTAAGAGATATTCAAAAAATAAAAATCGATTTTTGCTTATAGAATTAGTTTGATTATTATGTAAGAGAAAATACAAAAACCAATTTTTTCTTTAGAAAAAGCCTTCTTACCAAAAAAACTATACCATAAAAAGTTACCAACAACTTCTTCTGAATTAAATCCTCTTTAAGCTCATATATTTGTGACTGCAATTAAGATTAGTATCTTACAAGACTTTAGTTACTTGCTTCTCTAGATGAAAATATAAAAAAAATAAAAATAATAATAAAATTATATTATAAAATCAAATAAATATACTTTTTTGCTCACTTCTATCCTGCTATCATTTATATTTAAGAATCCTTTTCTAGTTCATTTTTATTAGTTTTAGTTTAACTCCTGCATTAACTTCTTATTATTTAGAATAGTTATGTATTTAATAAAATTAAAAATATTAAAAATTAATAAGATTCTTACCTAAAACATTTTTTTATTTTTTGGTTATATTAATATAAATAGTTATATAAAAAAAGTAAAAATATTTAGAAATACATAATATATAGTAAATAGGACAAATAAAAAGTGATAATATCAAAATCAAATTAACAAATTATTAGCATTTAGATCATGTGATAAGTGATATCAACTATACTTTAAAAAATCATTTTTGAAAAAGAAAATCTGTACTAAATAAATATCAATTTTATTATTATATTAACTTACTTACTTACATAATATGATCAAAATAAAAAATTATGCAAGTAAGGTAAATATTGAAATATTATTTATTATTTGCAAATTTTGAATTTTAATAATTTTTTAAATGAAGGTAGACATTGCAAATTTTTAGCAAAAAAGAAATAAACAGATTAAATAATACTTATAAGATAATCAACAAGTAGTGAAGAATAATAATAAGTAAAGAATTAACATTTTTAAAAATATCTAAAATCTATAATATGGTATTCAATTGTCACATAACCCTAAAATATTAATTCAATTTCAATTCTTTATAGTAATAAAAGAATTTTAAAAAAGTAAAAGCAAGTGATTAGAATATATTTTCCTTAAATAAAATTTAATAAATAATCTATTATTACAAAAAAAATGAGAATGATGATAGTTTTATAATAATTTATAAATTATATGTACTTTGCTTTAAAAATAGGAATTCAACAAATAATCATAAGATAAAAGTTACTAATATATTTGATAATATCAAAAATAAATCAGTAAAGATTAATAAAACTAAAAGTAAATCAAAAAAATATATATAAAATTTTATAACTGAATCTAATTTTTCTTGTTAATATTCTTATTTATTATCATTAAATTACTTTTTTCAAAACTTTTTAATAAACTTAGATTATGTGATATTAAATAATCTGAAAATTTAATATTTAAAAAAAGTAATGCTTAAGATAGTTTATTTATGAATTAAATTAAGAATCATTTTATAATTTTGATTATTAAAACAGATAAGATGTCATTTTTCAGTCTTTCATTATAAAAAAATTAATATATATACAGTAAAAACAATTTTGATATAATCCAGTTTAATATTTTTATAAATTTCATAATAGATTAAGTACTAATATTAAGTTAATTTTTTATAATCACTTTTTAGTAAATTATTATAATAATATAATTGAATTATATAATTGAAGAAAATTATATTATGATTAGAAAGATATTATTTAAATAAAAAATTTTTTAGGCAAAAAAAATCTTTTCTGATAGTAAGAGTAATTATTTAAATATGATACTTTTAGTATATTCAAATATACTTGATTATTTTTTTTATCTATTTACTATATACTGTAAATTTGTTTAATCTTCTTTATTTATAACTTCAATATAATATTTGTGATGTATAGGTAATAATTTTTATAGTTTTGACAAATATTAAAATTAAAATTTTGTCAAAAAAATTTTTAAAGCAAAACTATAAAAGTTTCAATAGCTGACAAAAATTTCAATAGATAGTAAAATCCATCTATATTAAAAAGAATCTTAATTACTTTCAAAATATAATTTCCTTCAGATACATTTTAATACATTTCCAAAAAAATTTAAATTGATAGTTTAATAAGATATGGTATAGAATCATTAAATCAAATTATTTTAAAAGAAGGTTTTATTTATAGTGGCTATTAAAAGAAATACAAATAATTATTTTTTAGATTTTAAAAGTATATAATTTATTAATTTTAAATACTAAAGTTATAAGTTTATATATTTTAATTTTTAGGTTTTGAAGATTATTTTATATTAGAAAATTTTTTTAATTAAGAATATCAATTTTGTATAAATTAATAATTTATGTAAAATTTAAAATACTTTCTAATATAAAATAATCTTTAAAACTTATAATTAAAAAATATATAAAATTTAAACTCTAATATTTATTATTAATAAATTATAGGCTTTTAAACCTAAAAAATTACTATTTATATTCTTTTGATAGTTACTATATATATATATCAATTATTTTTTCATTTTTGAACAGTGTTAATAAAAGAAATTACAGCTTTAAATATCATTTAAAATTTACCAATTAATGATAATTTTACGTTAATAATTTTACTACTATACCAAATAGTAATCATCAATAATTTCTATTTCTTTTATTTTTTCTATATTTCTGTACAGTTTATTTATTATGAATATTCTATTTTATTTGTAATTATTTTAATATTTATAATTTATTCTATTTTTTTTTATTATTTTTACTATTTTATTACTTTAAGTATATTTTTATTAAAACATATATAGTATAGTAATTAGTTAGCTATAATAAATTAATTTGTATATATAAAATATATTTTGCATAAGTTGTAAATTAACTCTTTTGTAAATTTCAAGATATTAATAAAGTAATTAATTTAAATCTATATAAATTACTTTTTTTTTAACATTATTTCATTTAGAATTTATTGTATTAACTTATTATTGAATTTATTATTATAAGTTTGAATAAATATAGCTTAAATTCTAGAATATAATAATTTGCCAAGTTGATTCAAGTTCAACAGATACCTGTAAGATTTAGAAAAAAATTCTAAGGTTAAAAACTCTAATATATAAAATTAACTACTATAATATTTTAACTTAAATATTAAAATAACTAAAATAAATCTAATAACAATAGCTAATAACAGGTTAATTATCAAACAAATTAATTAAATAATATATATTATATTTTTTATTTTAAATCAGTTTATTATATAATAAGTTATTTTAATGTGAGTATAATTTATTTTATTCTTTTATTAATATAATAATCATTTATAATAATAAATAAAAAAAATAAAATAAAAATATAAAAGTAAAATTTTCAATTTATTAGCGATTTAAATGTTATATATATTTATATTATACTATAAAAAATAAAGCTTTTTCTAAAAAAAAATATATAAGAATTCTGATTAGTTAAAATTAGAATTCTATGAAAAAATTTTAAAGATAATTTTAAAGATATTTTACTAAGAAAAATCCTAAATTTTTATGTATTTACAAGGTAGTAATAAATTAATATACTAATATTATAATATGTAGATTGTTCATTATATTTAGAGAATTTTGTCTAAATAAGATACTTTTTAATTTTAAAATAATTATAGAATATATATATTATTTATAGGTAAATTAAGAATATTGATATATAAAATATTAATTATTGATAAATATAATATATTTAATAAAAAAAATTATTTTAGTTTTATTATATAGGAAGTTTGCTAAGAAAATGAAAATCTGAAAATTTTTTGACTAAAATTAAGACTTTATTACATTTTAATCTAAATAACATTAAAAACTAAAATGTAATAAAAAATAAAATTTTGTTAAAAATTCCTAGAGTCTTATTTTTTTAGCAAACTTCCTATATAATTTATATAATTATTAAATTTAATTTGATTATTTATTATACAATTTTGTTATTTTATTTTTATAAAAAAGAAATCAATATATATTATTATAAATATTTAATAATCTTATCTAAATATTTATAAAAGCTTACTTGTATTAGTTTTCTTTATTTATAAAATAGATAGATAAATATTTAAATCTAATTATTAATTAAAATTTAAAAATAATTATATAAATTATTATTTATTAAGATTCTAATAATAAAAATTAGAATAATATAAATAATTTAAATTTGAATTTATTAAAAATAACTAAAAATTTAAAATTAAATATCAATTATTTATTAAATAATTTTATAAGATTAATTAATTTTAAATATAATAATTAAATATATTAAAAATCTAATTATAGTTAAATTTAATTTAGTAATTTTATTAATATTAATTAAAGATTATTTTACTTATATTATTATTAAATATAATTTTTAAGATTTATATTAGTTGAAATATTCTGAATTAGCTAAAAATTGGATAGCTGAATTTATGTTAAGTTTAATACTATTTATAATAATTATTTATATTTTTTATGTATATAAATTATTACTAATTAATGCTGATTAGATAAAACTATTTAGTATTAATTCAAAACTTAAATTTAATTATAAATTAGCTTAAAAACTGCTGATCAATTCCAATTAGATAAATAATTTAATATCAATTTAGAATTTAAATAACTAAAAATTAGCTTAAATTAAACTAAAATTTAGCATTATTTTAGTTAAATAACATATAAAATCAGTATATTTTTATTAAATTAAATTTAATAAATATTAAAATATTATTAATAATAAAAATTTAATATAAATTTACAAAATATTATTAAAACCTATTGATTAATTTCTTATTTAAAAAAAATAAGCAAAAAAATAATTAATAATATAATACAATATAAAACTACTATAATAAAAACTTAAAAAATATTAATAAAATTTAATCTACTGATTGGATTTTAATTAAATAAAAAAATTGATTTATATTTATAAAAATAAATTGATTTATAAAAAAAAGTTTTTTTTTTAATTTTGTAAATTATATAAGTATTATATAACATATATATGAGCAAATCAAAAATTAGTATTAAAAATCATATGAAACAATTTATTTTATTTTATTTTATTATTTAATTTTTTTTTTTTATAAATATTTATATATTATTATGATTTTATGTATATTTTTGAATTGTAATTAAAGAAACTGAATTTAATGTTTTAGAAATAATTTATTATAATCTAACCTATATATAATTATAATATTCTATTTATTTTTTTTACTATACCCTAATATATATTTATATAATTCAATTTACAATAATATTTAAATTAAAATATATGAATAATAAAAGAATTATTCTTATAAATTTATATTTTTTTCAATTTTAGTTTTTATAATTAATTTTGGATAAATTAATCTGGTATAACTTTATTAATATTGAAGATATTAAAATTCTAATCTAAGATTCTTAAAGTATAGATTATAATTTATTTATTTTATGAATTAAATTTTTAATTTTATATATAATAAATTTTTTTTTATATTTTAAATTTGTCACATTTTTATTATAGTAAAGTTACTATTATAGAGATTCTATACTATAATAAAATATAATCTATTTATTCTTAAAATCCCTTGAAATAGTTTAAAAAATGTAAAAAATAATAAATAAAATGATAAAAAATAAAAAAATCTATATTTTTTTTTATAAAATTACTTGAAATTCATCTTTTTTCTATTATAGAAAAGTAAAAAAAAAGCCAAAATTGAACAAAAAAAATCAGTTTATTATTTGAAAGTTAACTGGTTGACTGATAAAATTTAACTTAAATTTTAGCTTTTTTTTTTTACTTTTCTATAATAGAAATAAAACTACAAAACATCTTCAACTATTAAAATCAAATGAATTAGATAAAAAAAAAGCCAAAATATAAGTTAAATTTTATCAGTCAAATCAGTTAACTTTCAAATAATAAACTGATATTTTTGTTCAATTTTGATAATTAGAGATATTTTTGTGATTTTATTTTTATTTTATAAAAATTAATAAATTTATAAAAAATTAAGTGTTAGAAAATTTTAATATAAAAATTAAATTAAAATTTATAATTTATATTAATTATTTAAAGAAATTAAATTGACTAATTGATCTATAAAATGATCAAAAAAATAATAATAATATTAAGATTATTAAATAATTCTTTAACAAACATTTTAACTATTATAATATTAATAAAATTATATAAATTAATTTGAAAAAATAAAGGTTAAAACTAGCTAAAATTTTAATTGAATAAATAACTGGTTAAAATATTTATTAATTAATTAATTAATTAATTAAAATTAATTTAAAACTAATATTATAAATTTACTTAAAATTAAAACAATATTTTTATAATCATAAAATCTTAATTTTGACTAAAAATTAAATTTCAAATGAAATTAAATTTAACTATTTTAGCTAACTATTATGTTAACTATTTTATTTAGTTAATTAATCAATTTAAATTTTTATAAAAAAAATAATAATAATAAATTGAATTTTAACAAATTTAATAATTAAAGTTATAAAAATAAAATTTTATTTTATTAATGAATCAAATAAATTAATATAATTTAATATTTTGTTTGTATACTTATAAATTATAAATTCTAATAAAATTTATTATAATAATTTTAAAAGTAATTTTTAAATTTATTAACTAAAACTAAATTTTATAAAAATTTATTTAAAAATTCTTAATTAATTTCTATTATTAATTAAAGATAAAAAAATTATAGAAATATTATAAATATCATTAACAAATTAAATTTAATAAATATATTTAGTTATATAAATATTTTATGGTAAAAATAGAAGAAAACTACTAAAAAAATTTTTTTTTACTTTATAAGCTAAATATTTTTTTTTTTTTAGTAAAATAAATTCAAATTTAATATTAACTTAAAAAATTTTTTTTTGGTGTTTATTTTCTTTTCTATTGCAAAGACTATATTAATTTACTATATTTTTTTTATAATAAGTAACTTCTAAATAAGTAATATGACTTACATTATAATAATTTTTGACCTATATTATTAAATATTAACTAAAATTATATGTAAAAGTAATTATTTATTTTTAAAGGAATATTAAATATAATTTTAATAAAGTTATAATCATTTTATTTTTTAAAATTTAAAATATTTTGATTATGATTAAATAATAATAATTTTATTTAATAATAATCTATAAAATTATTTATTTATTTTTTTTATAATATTTTAACTAATATTAGTTTAATAAGATTGTATTTATATTCATTAATATATTTTTATAAGATATTTCTATTTATAGTTTTAATTAAAAATAAATAATAAAGTAATTCTAAATTTTAAAAAATATAATTAAAAAAAATTATACTTTTTTTTTAAAAAAAATTGCTAAATAATTAAATAATATAGAAAATAAAAATAAAAATAATAAATTATAAAAAATATATAAAATTATAATAAATGTAATTATAAATTAAAAAAATAAAAATAAATATTTAATATTTTATAATTATTTACAATAAAATTTTAATATAATTATTAAATACTAGGGAAACGGGAACTGTTGTTAAGTCCAGAGTGATTTTTACGCTAGTATAGGAAAGATCAACAAAATGCGTGAGTTATACAATAAATGATCTTTACGAAATAATAAGACTGTGACCAACAAAGAAAAGACTGCGGCTAACAAAGAAAAGACTGCAGCTAACAAAGAAAAGACTGCGACTGTTAACAAAGATCAACCTTATTTAGATAGTTTAGATAGTATTAAGTTTATTGTATAATTATTTAACATGTAATTATCCAAAACAATAAAGAATAATAAAGTACATGATGTTTGCAATTCCTTATTCTGTTAATCTATCACATTTTATTTCTCCGAAAAATTGTATAAGCGATGTCTCATTCCGAAATGGTAATAAAGAAATGAAAGATATTAGATTCGATTTATAAGATCAGATAAAATAACGAATAAATACCTCAAGAATCCACAAATTTTTTCATTCAACATTAAACCAAATTATACTAAAACTAAATGAATAGCCAAACTGTTAACCCCGAGATGCTCCAAAAGCGTAACAGTAAAATGAGAGAGACCTGTGAAGAAACTGAAGTGCGTCTCGCACGAGATGCTTTAAGAAAACACAAAAAAAGAAAAAATGAAACGGACGAAACTCACGAGGCGCGTCTTGAAAGCATTCGAGAAAGAAGAACCCAAAGAATATCAACGGAAACAGCCAAAGACCGTACACGTCATCTAAGTGATGAAAATGATCATAAGTAAGTTATGCGTGAAAAAGCCAGTAAAGCGCGTCAAGTAAATACTAAGCAGAATCAAAACTCAGCCACAACCATCAGTGGGGAAGAATACCGTCTACTGCAAAATTTTCGTAAAAAAATGGATAATATATGTTATAAACTTTGTGAAATATGTAACGAAAGAATACCATCTATGACACTCGTCATGGGAATGTGCCAACGCTGTTATGCAGAAAAGGGTATTCCAGACTTATCAAAGGAATCTTCAGCAAGAAACCCACATAACCCAAATGAAATACAAAACTTACCAAAGAGATTTTCAGCGGGAAATAACATAGACCCAGGTGAAGTACCAGATGAACTTAAAGGACTTACCAAAATTGAAGAAATGCTTATAGCACAAGTCTTTACAGTAATCTCGGTATATCGACTTTGAGAAGGACAAAACGGGTACAGAGGCAACGTCATAAATTTTCATCAGAATATACATGGCTTCACAAATAAGCTTCCATGGAATCCTTCAAGTTTAGATGTTCTCATTGTATGACGGCAATTATCAAACAATCCAAGTGCATTCAGAGACTTTACAGTATGAAGAGGCAAAGTTTGCAGTGCTCTATTATGGCTAAAAGAAAACAATTCTTACTATAACGATATAATAATTGATAATGAAATTCTTCAATCCCTGCCAGAAGAAGGATCTATCTTTAACAGGATCCCACAGCTTTAGGATGAACAAATAGCAGACAATTTGAATTATGATAATGAATACAGAGATGAAGCAATATTGAGGACGTTTGTACCATTGCTTCCACCAACACATCGAGAAGAGATCGTTATAAACAAAACCCTAGATCAGATATAAAGCGATAAACCTCCGATAACATGGTCAGAAATTGAAGGATTTCCTATAAGTGAATTTCAGACGCTCAGTTACATGGCGAAAGCATTTCTAACGCTTTACCCATATGGTAAAGCTGATCTTTATTCAGAACGCGCAAGGGAAATTAAGCCAGCTGAGTATTTTAAACACCTATTATAGTATAAAGATGGGAGGTTCGCGAGTCATTCAAGATGGAGGTATTTCGCATTAAACTCAACTATGAGGTGAAAGGCATTGCAAGAAAGGCATATATACATTAAGCAAAACTTGAGTGACGGAATAATTGACGTTACAGACATACAAAAAATGATAGCCAATGGAGATAAAAACTTAGCAGATCGGATTATGAAATATGGAGAAGGTTTGCGTGGAACTCGTCAGTTTTGGATGGCGCGATACCAAGAACTAACGGATATGATAAAACAAATTGGACATCAAGGCCTAATATTTTTTACCTTCAGCGCGGCAGATTTACACTGGCTTGAACTTCACAAACTAATGCCAAATGACAATCAAGGAGAAGAAGACGATTCAGCTAAACAACGGCAACAAAATATCATTGATAATTCACATATCATAACATGGTTCTTTAATAAGAGATTCGAGAATTTCTTTAACGATGTGCTAGTAAAACAGTGGGACCTTGAGGATTGGTGATATCATTTCGAGTGGTAGCATGGAGGAAGCGTACACTTGCATAGAATTGGAAAGAAGCGAAATGCCCTCATAATTGATTAGAATAATATGAAAAATGACGAAGACGAAATGAAAAAAGTGATAAAATATGCAGATTCAATTGTTATCACCATTAATCTGAGAATCGACGCGCCCATACCAGAACAACATTCCTGTCAAAAACGCAGAGACGAAATTAAAGACAATAAGTAAGATTATATTGAATTAATCAACAAGCTGCAACGTCATATGCGTTGTGGCCCTTCATACTGCCTCCGCGTTAACAAAAGAACAGGTCAGCAAAAGTGCAGGTTCGGGTATCCTAAGGATCATAATGACTAAACATTCATTCGTGAAGATGATCAAGGACAGCCTGAACTCGTAACAGTGAGAAATGACCCATATATTAATCCATATAATTGACTACAATTGCAAGAATGGCATGCTAATGTTGACATAAAACCAGTTCTTAGTATTTACGCAGCCTTACAGTATATATCAAAGTATGCTAGCAAATCAGAACCTCAGTCAAAGGCTTTTTCAGAGACATTTAGTCAGATTCTCAATAATAGCAATCCAAATGACCCTTCAATCACATCAATCCAGAAACTTTTGCTCAGGAGCGTGGCAGAACGAGACATATCGGCCCAGGAAACCTGCCATCTTCTTCTTGGCATACCATTATATCACTCAAGTCGACAGTGTGTATCATTAAACCTCTATGAAGAGGCACCAAGGTGAATACGTGGCACAGGCAGAAGCGAAAGTGACGAGGCATTTAATATGATAACGGATGCCGGTCGCACATCAAAATCATCCCTAAAAAAGTACTGGGATCGAGATGAGCAACTCAAAGATTTTTCTTTATTTAAACTGTATCTAACTCACAGATATGTAAACGGTCGTTGGAAAATATGCACAAAGGAAAATATAGTTAGAATCTGGCCTAGGCCATCAGCCATACAAAATGGTGATCAATGGGAGAAATTTTGCCGTGTTAAAGTTCTCCTTCATGTACCGCACCGAAACATACAACAATTAACTGAAAACAACAGCCCTTAGTCATCAGTTTATAACCAACACCTCAATACAATCAACGCTAATCCTAACGACCTGCTTGGAGAAGTAGTTGAAAACGAGATAGAATTAAACGATGAAGAAAGCTTTAATGAAATGTTGGAAGAGGAGTAAGAGGAATTCAGATTCGATTGGATGCATCTCGCGAAAATGGGACTAAATGTGCATATAGATAGTGACTCCAACCTAGGATCACGAGATTTAGACCAGAATCTCAATTGGACAAACGATGCTTAACAACAATATTCAAAGGATGACTTAGCAAAAGCTAACAATTTCGTGTACTAAGCTTCATGTAACAGTGGAAACTATGATACTAAAAACGAAAATGATATATCAGATATTGCGTATCAGAATTTGAACGAAAAATAAAAAAAAATATGCAACAGAATAGAAACACACTACAACAATACCATCTTGGGTCATCAGGTTGAAGCGTTAAGAATTCTGATCATGGGAACCGCGGGAACCAGAAAATCATATCTTATCAAGACAATAAGAAGAAGGCTTCGCATAATGGCAGAAAACGGAACCAAATTATCAGTAATTGTGATCGCGCCAATAGGGGTAGCCGCATTTAACATTAATAGAGCAACAATTCACTCTACCCTATCCATATCGATAATGAACGATAAAAACTTTGATTTGAATAGCACGCGCCTGAAGCAATTTCAAGAAAGATTACAAGGCGTGAATTACATCATAATCGATGAGAAAAGCATGGTAGGTCGACGAATGCTTGGCTTAATCGACATGAGGTTAAGACAAGCATTTCCTGAAAAAAAGAACGAACCTTTCGGGGGATGTTCTATCATCTTATTCGGTGACTTCAGGCAGCTCCCGCCAGTACTCGATCTTTCTATGTATGCAAATAACGTGTCGCATGATTCGTCATCAAATAAAGGCATAGCAGTATACAAACAATTTGGTGAAGTTTACGAACTTGATATAATCCAACGTCAATCTGAAGAATCTGAAGAGCAACGGAGTTTCAGAGATATACTTTTAAGGATGCGAAAAGGAGATAGTAGTTTAAATGATTGGAAAATTCTTGCAAACCAGTTTAAAGAGAATTTAAATCAGGTCGAACATGATCGATTTCTAGATGCCGTCTTTATATTAACAAAGTGGACAGATGTAGACAGGGTCAACATTGAGATGCTCAGGAAATTAAACTGACTAGTAGCAAAAATTTATGCAGTACATACCGGAGGAAAAGAGGCCAAACGTGCAAATTCTGATGTGGCAAAGGGACTCGAAGCACAGTTGCTACTGGCAAAAGGCTGTCGTGTCATGCTAAAAGTGAACTTATAGACAAAAGTAGGATTGGTCAACGGATTAATAGAGACTGTCAAAGACATTCTATTCGATAATCTGGGACCTCTGACGCTTTCTGCAGCAGTATTCATAAAATTCGAAAAATACAATAGTCCTACTATAAGAAGCGTAGAAGGGGACAAAGTGGTTCTGATGGTACCTATTAAACATAGTTGGGAAGACAAAAATGGGACGACATGTTCTCAGCTTCAGGTACCCATATGTCTTGCGTGAGCCATTACTGTGCATAAAAGTTAAGGTTTGACCTTAGAAAAGGCTAAAATCGATATTGGAAATAAAGAGTTCGCGGCCGGTCTAACATTTGTTGCGCTGTCACAAGTTCGTTCACTAAGTAATATTTGTTTCAGACAGTTCACCTTCGATAGGCTTCAACGTATTAAGCATTGTAAAAGGCTGGAAGGATGGAAAGTCGAAGAAGAAAGGTTACGTTTGATGATACCATGAAAGGTACAATATAGTTCAAAATGCAAAATTAAAAAAAATAATATATTTTCAACGAAACATTTCAAATTTCTTTTGTAATTTGCTTTTATATAAACAAAAAATAAATAAATTATGTAAAAAATGAAATTTTTTTTTTTAACTTTTTTATACATGCATATATTATTTGTAATACAAAAATAGAAGTAACACAAAAACAGTCAATCAACATCGCCTTATCAGTCAAGCGGGCGGACAACGGGACACATTTTATCACATAGCGTAGTATTATATAGTTCTTCGCTTCGCTCTGGACTAATGACATGCTTTTTTAGGTTTCCTAGTATGATATAATCCTAGCGAAGAGACTGATATCTGTTGTAATATTATTACTTTCCACACAGTAGTAATTAGTTTATACTATATATTAGTATATAGTTACATATCAAATATTTTGCTGGCAGTTGAAACTTTATGAAAATAGAAACCTAATCTGATCCTAGATTTCTGAATGAGTCAAGTCGAGTCAAATTTAAAGATCAACTCTATTTGACTCTCTTTTTTTGAGTCAAGTTGAATCAAATTTATTTTATAAAATCTTTCAATTTGATTTAATTTGAGTTATATAAATTTAAACTCGACTCAATTTAACTCGACTCAATTTTAACTCGATTTGATTTTGAAAAAAATAATAAAAAAAATAAAAATATTAGAAAAGAGTGGAGAAAGTGAATGATTCGTTATCGTTCTTCTTGAACAATTCATCATTATTCTTTTTGAACGATAAAAAAAATTGTTTAAGTTGAACGATTTGTTATTATTCTTCTTGAACAATAAAAAAAATTGTTTAAGTTGAACGATTTGTCATTGTTCTTTTTGAACGATAAAAAAAATTGTTCAAGTTGAACGATTTGTCATTGTTCTTTTTGAACGATAAAAAAATTGTTCAAGTTGAATGATTTGTCATTGTTTTTCTTGAATGATAAAAAAAATCATTCAAGTCAAACGATTTGTCATTGTTTTTAATGATAAAAAAATCATTCAAGTCAACTTGAGTCAACTTGAATCAACTTGAATCAAGTCGAGTTTAAATTGAGTCAAATTAAATATTTAACTTGACTTGAATTTGGCTTGACTCGCAAATTATTGAGTCAAAAAATATAAATTCAACTTGATTTAAACTTGACTCAGTTTATCTAACTCATGAGTTAACTTGACTCGTCCAGAACTTTATCTGATCCTGTAATGTAAAATAAAATTATTTTGTCAAACGAGTCTTAAAAACTAATTTTAAATATATTTTAGGTCATGATTGCATTCAAAGATCTATGTTCACTCTCAGAAATGGAAGTATTAGTAATCGATATAGAAGTCTAGTATGAAGATATAAATACAAATTTACAATCTTTGAAGCATGATGTTAGACAATACATGACTAAGAGCGCTAGTTATGAGAAAACTATGTGGGAGAGAGTAGAAACAGAACTTGAGGAAATAAATGTGAAGAACCTTAGATTCAATCATCTGATTTGTTCAGATATTCTAGATATCAAGTCAGAACCCTTTACAAATATGCCTAGATCAGTTTCTGATATTTTTAAGGAACCATTTCAAAAATATAAGTTAGAACAAAATCATGATATAATGGAAGCTTATAAAGAATTTATTCAAAATGAAGAATCGAAAATTAATATAGACGAAGTTTTAGGTAATATTAATTATGGAGAATGATTGAATAAGTCTGAAAAATTGCAAGATCTAACAAAACGGATGTTAGAATTTATGTAAGTCACTAGTGAGCAATTCTTGCTGAAATCTGTTATATGATTTTTTATTTTGCTCATTAACCAATAAATAATTATAGGCTCAAGGTTTGAAAATTGCCAAAATATGATACATATATAAAAAAGGGGAAATCGATAAACGAAGGATCATATATTTGTAAAGTGTTTGTGCCATTATTAAATATAGTGATGAGTGATTTACTAGGAAACCCGATAGCATGAGACATATGGTAGACTTAGCTTAAAAAGTTTCATTATACCACTATTATATCTTTTACTATAATTAATGTTTTTTAAATTAAAGGATGAAGAAGGGAATTCAGCTAGTGCTATATGGAAAGGTTCTCATAAAATTGCCTGAAAAGCTAATTATATAATGGTAGTCCAGTTCAAAAAAAATGCTGAACTTGAAATTGTTTTTCTTAAAACTGGTAGACCTAATTCCAGTCAAGATAAGCGGGTTCGTGATCACAAAAAATTAATACATTTTTCCAAGGATTCTATCAACATCATGAGAAACATAAAAAACCTTAAAAATATATTTAACCAATCATTAATGAGGTAGAATCTGACTATATTCACTATTAATATTATAAGTACAAATAAATTACTTCTATTTTTTATATATTCATAAATCGTTAAATCATTCATATTCTATTCTATTCACTTTTAGGCAATATTATAGAACTTTATGCTATACAAAAAGAATCAGATATTTATAAATACTGTTTAATAGAGAAAGCAATAATTCCATTGCATATGACTTTCCCAAATGCTGTATATCCACTTATACATGTGTTGATGAATCTAAGAATAGCTATCACATGTACAATTCACAAAATATTATATAGTTCTGACTCTGGAGATAGTGAGCATAGTTCTAATGAAATAGTAGTAACGGTTTTGACTCCCAAAAATTCATAGAATAGAGATTTGATACATGTAATTTTAATAAGTTATATTATTAATATAGATGCCTGCCGAAACCTCCTCAAAATAATTTCATCATACCCTTTTCTATATTTTTAATATAGTTTCGACAGTTTCAGCTTTTGTCATATTGAATGGATTTTATCATATCCCTTATTATGATTTAAATATAGTTTCGTCTAAGTTTTGACTGTTATTAAAGGGTTTCATCACTCATCTATAATTATTAATAAAGCAAGTGCATTAGTTAATAAAATTTTTTCTTGGCAAATTACGCAAGCATGCAATCTGAAATAGATGGTCTTAGTGAGACTGATTCATTGAAACAATGTATTAGTGAGCTTAAGGCTGAGAACAATAAAATTATGGACGAAAATATTGAACTTAAGGCCAGAATTGCGAAATTGGAAGACAAGCTATCATAAAACGAATTAATAAAAAACTTGTTATCTGTATTACGAAAGATATGATCATGTATTAATTTGGCAAAATTTCAGCTAGGGCACCCCTTGCCAAAATGATCTTTTCTTGTTGACTAATGATCGGGTGTCATGTGTATATTTGATCAGAGCTTTCTAGCAGATCTCTTATGACATTGACGCGTAAATTTCTCAGAATTCTTAAATTCTCAAAATTTTTCTTATAAAATTTCTGAATCTATAAAATTTTCAAAATTTTTTTATTATTCATAAGATATAACTGGTATACTAACACCATCTTTTCACGTATATTACTTAAAGTAACTTAACCAGCTTTCTTGTTCTATCAAAATAGATACATGGTGACGTCTTACATTACGAAAACATCTATTATCGCTAGAACAGGTAAGTAGTATCTATTCTAGAGTAAAATATTTGTTAAATAAAGTGGTTAAAAATTATATTAAGCAAAAAGAGCATTAGAAGATGAAGTCTATTACCAGTGACTGTGAAAATTTGTTAAGAAAAGAAATGAGAAGTTGTGTATATCAAAGCAGATATTGGAAAAAAAAGATTGAAGAGCTTTTCGACTTGCAAGAGCAATATAAGTCTCATGAGGTAGCTATGACCAGACCTTTGAAGAAGAGTAGTGGAAAAGTTACCCAATTATCAGATTCAATAAAGTATAATTTTTGATACGAAAAAAGCTATTACATCATTTAAAAAATCTATTGACCTATTAGAGAATAAATGTCAGCATCTGAAGAATATTATTTCTGCTAAGGATAGGAAAATTATCGCTCTTATTAATCAGATCCTTTTTAAAATAGAGCATAGTGATATAACTATAGAACTGAAAATATATTCTAGTACTCATGAAAGGAAATTATAGGCGAAGAGGTGTAGTGAATCTGAATATGATTTAGAAACTCAGAAAAAATATACATTTCGACCCATGCATTCGCATAGTCTATAATTAAGATTTAATATCATTTTTTTCAATTCTCTGAGCCTCATTAGAATCTATCATAATATGCGATTGACTCATTCTGTTTTTCTTTTATAATCACAAAAAAGAATGGCATTTCAGAGATCTCATTTAAGACAGAGAAGAACATGCGAAGAATATAAAGCTGAGTTGAAGAAGGATAATCATTAGCTTCAGAAAGCATTACAATCAGAGGTTGATACTAATCACCAGAATGAGAGACAAATTAATCAGTTGAAGCGAGATTATTTCCAGTGTGAGCAAGAAATTCAAGATCTCAATAGGGAGATAGAGCTTTTTGAAAATGCTTCGAAAGAAGAGATAGTAGAGTTAAAATCTGAAATCTCTATCCTAAAAAGTCAGCTATATCAAGCTAAGAAAGATGTGCGAGATAAGGGAAAATATATTTCTAGTTTAGAAGAACGGTTAGTAGAATCTGAAAAATAAGTTGAGAAATTGCAATGCCAGATCAAAACTATCTCATCATGAAAAAATTCTCAAGAACAGGATAATTTTCCAAACTTGTATAATTCTGATGATAATATGGCTACAATCACAGAGCTAGCAAATGCTATAGATGGCTATGTGAATAATAGGACAACAGCTAAAGATATTCTGATAGATCAAAAAAAAGGCAACAAGACAAATTTATCAAAAAGAGAATAATTTGCATCAGGATTTAGTCTGTGAGCAAAAAAGGTGATATGATGCAAAAGTTGAGTAAAATCTTACTATTATGCGAAAAGATCTTGCTGAAGGAACAATAGATAGGATTGTTAGTGATCTTCAGCAATATCAAACTAATGCTCAAAATCAGGTAAATAAAATGATAGGTAATATAGGAAGAAAACAAACCCGTATAGGTGTGCTGATACAAGAAAAATTTGCCTTGTAATTACTGTATCAGTGAAATGCTCACCACTTACAATAAAGTAAAGCGGATATAGGTCTGTTAGAATATAATCAAATATAAAACTAGTTAATTAATCAGTTAATTAATTTTAATTATATTTAAAATAAATTAATAATAACTTAATTTTTATTAATAAGTTTATAATAAATTTTATAATATTAAATAATAAAAATTTTTACAATTTAAGAAAATGATTAATTAGTAATTAGTATATTAAATCAGTAATGCTATATTACTAGATCATTTAATAATTTTGAAATGACCTCTGAATGACCATTGAATGATCTAGTTATTTGAGGTCATTTATCATTTGATCATTTAAATATAATACAGGCTAAATTCTATATGCTAGCCAGAATTAAAATTTATACTACATAAAATATTTATGAAATATTTGAATTATTAAATTAAATTAATTATTTTAGTCAGAATTATTAAGATCATATGATATAATTTTTAAATGATCAGATCATTGTCATTTAATATTGAAATGACTCAAATGATACATGACCAGTCATTTGAATTATTTGAGATTATTTAGATTACTTGCCATCACTGTATTATATTGTTAATAATAAATTATATTGTACATTATTATACTAATTTAATTATATTATTATTAAAAGTAAAATTAGATTTAATATTATATGCTAGTAATAATATAAAATTTTGTAATAATAAAAATTTAATTAAGTATTAAAATTTAAAACATAATTTTTTTAAAACTTAATAATAATTAGTAGATTAAAATCATATAATAAATTATAATAAATATTTTAATGATAAATCTAATTAAATTTAAGTTAAATATGATGTAATAAATTTATACTCAACAATATAAATAATATTTAAAAATCTTTTACTCTTTAAAAAAATAAAATTTAAAAAAATATAAATTAATAATTTTATTCTTTAAGATAAATTCTATTAAATTATCAGTTAGTTTTTTAAATAAGTTTTATATAAAAGTTATAGCCATTTAAATTGAATAATTTTTATATGATTATTCTAAATTTGAAACATATATTATTGATTAAAATTTATAATAATTTGAGCTATTATTATGATAATTAGTCATAATATTAAATTGAATTATAATTTTAAAATGATATACAAAAAAAATGATTAATATATCATTTTTCATTAGTCAATTATTAATCATATAATATAAAATACAAAATAATTTTGAAACATTATTGAGTTAAGATTTCTAATATCATATTAAATCTGAATTTTTAATTATCCTCATTATAAAATTTTTAGTTAATATTATAATGTAATAAGTCATCATATTTAATATCCTATAATAAAAATATTTAATAAATTATATATTAAATGATAATTTTTAAAAAGTATATTAGTAAAGTTATATTATATTTTATTAAAATAAAAAATAAATAAAGTGAAATTTAAAGATAAATACTATTTAGAATAACTAATTTTTATGATTAATATAAATTTTTATTAAATTTACTATTATATCAAATATTTAAAATATATATATTAATATTTATTTTTTTTATAAATTAAAAGAATAATTAGATCTCTATACAGTTACTTAATTAGTTCTGTAAAAATTGGTAATTTTGCAAAGGTGTAATAATAATAATAAAACCTCTACACAATCATTACTAAATTAAAATCACGTAAAGTAACTATTTAAAAGTTTATAACTCAGCTAAAGATTTTATTTTTAGGATTTTTAGTAGATATGATTTATCTAGCTTATTTAACCTAATATAGCTTATTTAACTTAGAATAACTTATTTAATTTAATAATTTATTTAATATGATTAATAATACTTTAATTCAAAAATTAGGTTTTATTAAAAAAATTATTATATCATATATTATTTTTACTCTTAAAACTTTATTTTAAAAAATATATTATAAATATTAAATAATTCAGTAATTAAAACTTGTTTTTGAAATTGAAATTTAAGCTGTTTGACTATTTTAAAGTATTTTTTAATGAAATAATAAATATTAATAATAAACTATAATGTCTATTATAACAACTGATTTATAAGTATTTTTAAATTGAAAATATTTCTAATGAATAGAAGATTGTTTATATTTATCTAATCTATAGACTTATAGACTGAAATTATGATATTATAAAATTAAAGATTTTTAAATTTTTCATGTTGAATTTATTTATTTATTATTACTCAAAAAAGTTAATCCAATTTTGTAAGAATTTGAATATGTTATCTAAAGATATCTGTATTAATTCTTCTTCAAATTATTATATTTATTATTTCATACATATCTTTTTTTAAACTAGATTTATTATATCAGATTCTTTTAGAATGATTTTAGTTGAAATTTCTTCTTACAAATCATGAAAGAAATACTTTAACTCATTGCTAATAAAATAGCATAAAATTGGTTACTGTATATTGAGTCTTCAATTATTTGATCTACATCTGAATTTATTATTTTTTGTTAAATTTGTGATACATTAGCTATATCTTTATTGATTAAAATAGATAAGATTCTAGTTTATTTAATATTTATAAATTATCTCTTTAGTCATATATCCTTATGTTTTTAATAAATAATTAATATTTTTTTTTAGTGTTGATCTTTTCTTTATTGATATCTTTGCTATTTTTAAAAAGGTTTAACATATGATAACAATAATATCTTTTTTAATGATACTTGAAACTCACAATAATTTCAGTATCAAACGGTTAAAGATGGCTTGTTATATTGAGAAATAGAAAGGCTATTTTAATATAAGTTAACTGAAGCTAAGTAATATTAGATTGGTATTTGCTTGATATCTCTTTATAATCTCTTAAAATCTTATTTTCTTTTATAGAAGAGAAAAAAAAGAAAATAGGTTTTTTTATAGAAGGAAAATGTTTCATTTACTTCTTCTGTTAGAAGTTGTTTAGAAGATAAATCATTATCATTTTCAGATAAAGATTATCTTCTTCAATAGGCTTATCTATTTTATTACTAGCTGTTTTATAGTAACGAAAAATATGTGTCATTTTTTAAAAAAATGTTTTCAGATTATCAATGTATCGGCATTATGATTTATAAATAATCATGATTTTTCGATTAACGAATTGTCACAGACATGACTCCTTAAAAAAATCTGCTTCATGAAGAATTAAAATTTTGTATTTCTCGATTTTTACTTTACGCAGCGAATTTTCACATTAAACTAAAATTTCTTGTGAAGCATTTTGAGCAAGTTTTTAAAAAATGATGAATAATTCACTACTTTTATTTCTTTGATTTCTAATGTCTTTAAGGGTATGCTAAATTGTTAGTGCCTTACATTTTTAAATTCGATAATGAATTTTATTTAGTTAGGCTGATTTATTTCTTGTTTTCTACAGAGGGCTGCCAAAAATCTCTGAACACTTTTTGGCTTATTAAAAAACTTAAAATTTTATAATATGAATAAAAAAAGTTTATTAATATCTTTATTAAAATAAGATATTCGCTAAGTTTTGTATTAAGTAATTAATACTTAGTTGGACCTCCCTTTGTTTTAATAATAGCTTAAATTCGCTGTGGCATATTATTGACTGAATTTTCGATAGTTTGTATCAGAATTTTTCTCTATGCCTTGTTAACATGTTGTTCGAGTTCAGCAATATTGGAAGGCATTTTTTTCCTTCCATAAATGCTTTTCTTAACATCTGCCCACAGGTTTTCAATCGGATTAAGGTCTGGACTTTGAGCCGGCCAAGAAAGTTTGCGTAAGCCATTTTCCGTGTGAAATTTCTTCGCAACTTTTGATGTGTGTGGACGAGCGTTATCCTCCTGGAACTAACCATCACCATTTGAAAATACACGCCTCATAGTTTGCATGACAAACCTTTGAAGGATAGTAACATGTGAGATACTGGTTGCTGTTCCAAATAATGGAACAATAGGTCCTACACCTTGTCTCGAAAAGCATCCCCAAAACATTCGACTTGAGCTATGCTTTACTGTTGCAGAAACACAAGAAATGTTGTATTCTTCACTAGGTTCTTGCCAAACTCTACTGCACCGAGATTGTTGAAATTGAGAAAAGGTCGACTTGTCACTCCACAGAACTTTCGACCAATCGTCTTTTGTCCAACTTTAATGTTCTAAGCACCATGCAAGACGTGCCTCCATATTTACTGATGAGATTAGAGGCTTGCGTCAAGTAATACGATTATTTAATCCAACTGCATGAAGTGCATGGCCAATAGTGCGAGTTGAAATAACTTGGCCAGTCTTTTTATTCCAGAATTGTTGAATTTCTGGAGTACATAAGCGATGGTTTTTTCCATTATTATTGGTTACAAATTTCTTAAGCCGGTTTTGTTGTAAAGGTCCAAGAAGGAATGGTCGGCCAGAGCGAGGCCTCGAATTAGTTGTTCCAGTGTCATCCATTCTTTTCAAAGTGTCAAATACTGTTGACACACCACATCCGACTGTCGTGGCAATAGTTCGGTAACTATCACCGCGTTGACGGCAAAAAAATATAGCGCCACGTTGTTCTGCAGTTAATTCTTTAGACATTATTTAGGTATTTTTGGGATTAAAGTTTATTTTGATTCAAAATCAAAATAAACAAACCGGACACGCATTTATTATGTTTGATTCATGTAAACAAGGTCCGAAACATCATATGACCGCAGTATTATTAAGTCACATGATGTTAACGGCATGAAATCACACCTAAAAAATGGTGTTCGGAGACTTTTGGCGGCCCTCTGTAGTTCAGTTTCTAACAAACATGATTTATTAAGTAAAACTTGCTCTAAAACCAAGAGACGATAATAAAACTTTAATTAAAAAAATTTTTTTTTGTTAATTTTGATCAAAAAAGTGATAAAATAAATGAAGATACCACCGGGCAAAATGACGAATTAATCTATCCTTAATTTCACCAGGCATTAATAAGTTATTTATATTAAACACCGTTACAAGACTTTATGCATAGCAAAGTTTGAAACTGAAATTTTCTTTTTCTTAAAAATTTTTTTCAATCATGTTCTAGTGACGCAATAGCTTATAAGTAAAAAAAAAAAATCTCTCAAACTTTAAACTTTGCAATTATAAAATAACGGAGCGTGTGAACTGGAAAATTCAAATATTGTAACACCGGATCATACATATATTAATTGAATTGCTTGAGGATAAAATATTGATCATTTTCGTAATTGAATTTATTTTCGCACAAACCCCTTTCCTCAAAATGTCTTCAACTACAACCAATTCAAGCTCTGGCTTGAGTTCAGTAGGTAAGAAATTTCGAAATCAATTTGATAACATATTCCACAAATATCCCAAGTTACCAAAAGAGCTAAAAGGAGATAGGTAAATATGCCTCACGTAGAATATTTTAATATCCGCCCAATGTTACTTAATATGATTATAGTTTGCCCTTACAGATTGGATCGAAAATTTCAGCGAAAAGTTATAACATATTTCTTGACCGAATCGAAAAAAACTGGATATAAGTTTCATTGGGACAATGGAAACGTATATATTATAGACATGGCTGACATGGAACATGAGGCTGTAGTAGCAGTTCTTTTTAAATATTTTGATAAACCAAATAATGGTGTGATACGTGGTCCGATAAAGGTTTTAGGTGCACCATGTAAGTGATTCGCATTAAATCTGCTTGGTCTATGGTTTGTATAAAAATTCACATTATTTTTTCCTTATAGATCATTACAATCCAATCGGAAGTGGGAATAAAATTGCGCCAGATGTGGCAATTTGTCCAAGTATTGCTCATGTTTTAAACCCATTAATTGATCATCAAGGTCCTCCCCCAAGGAATGCGAATGTACTTTGAATTTAATTTTATTATCATGATATTTTTCTAGCTACTTTCCTAATATTAATCATATAGTTACATAGAATCGTCCTCACGCGAGAGTCGTTTGTGAGGTAGGTAACACTCAAACAATCGTTCAATGGAATACAAAATGTGAATTATGGATGCACGAAGAATATGTGCGTTGTGTACTTGGTATTAAGCTTTTTCCCAAAACAATTATGGGTACAACTGTTCATCGGGCGATGATCGTAAGTTTTGTGCGTCTAGATTCTGTTTATTATTAATTTTATCTCAGAGATTTTTTTTTAATATTAGGCTCGTTTATGGACACGCGTGGCATCGGCAGGAGGTGTATTATCACAAAATGCAACTTTAGCAAGAGCAGGAGTGTATGTCATGGAAGTAAGATGGATCTACTGTTATATTCTTATGATCGAATGTCAGAGGATTAAAGTAAGTTTTTGCAATATGATAGTGGGATTTCGGCACAATTCACTATAATTCTACCATACCTACACCTACTGATTGCAATGCCTTGAATTTAAATGCCTTTCAAGTGACCATTACGATCGCAGATCTTTTCTATGATCCTCCAATCATTGAGGGAGTTCCTACGCCATATGCAGTTTTCGTACCTGGTACAGTTGTTGGTGTTAATTTTGTCATTGATTTATTTGAAATTCAGCAAGAGGTTTTAGACTCTCAGTAAAAAACGTCGTATAATGTTGAATACGTGGCCAAATGTCACGCGATCACGTGTTTTAATAATCGAAGAAACATTGTCCGTGCACTTTGTACATTAATATCGACACCCACCCGCATCAATTTCAGGAATAAATCAATCTTTTTATAGCATGTAAAAATTGTATCATTATAATATGTATTACTACGCAAAATGAATAAACAATTGAATATAAATATCGGGGACTTAATTAATAACTGCGGAATACATGCCAGTATGTTGAGGGATTTATTCATCTAAGACATTTAGGACAGATTAAGTTAGTTGCAACAGCAGTGATTTGATAATTACGGATTCCCGTTTAATCCTTTGTAATGTAATTAACAAAACTAACCGATCTACTATACAAATTTCAGTATAATGTATAATATACAGTAAATATCAAGAAACTGCTTAGAAATTGTATTGACAGAAGGATAACCCAGAGTAGAAAATGGAATAAATTCAAAAAAGTTTTAAATAATCATTTCTCAAGTTTCAAGATTTATTTTCGATTTCAATAAATCGAATTTTTATGGCGCAGTAATTTTTGATTATTTCGCAATAATTATTTGGATCATTAAAATAAAAAACTAACTGATCAAAGATATAAGCAAATAAATCGTGAAAATGATAATGAAAAAAATATAATATTACCGATACTAGCGGTTCTACTCAGGCATTGCCTTTGGGTCATTATCACGACAGGAAAAAATGCAAAGTTTTAACATACAGTATTTTTAACAATTTAAATAATGATTTATTAATATTTTTAATAAATAAATTAACTTTAATCCTAACTCTAACCACAACCCTAACTCTAATCTAATCCTAATGCTAACTTATAATTGGTGATTTTTTAATAAATAACCTAACTGTAATCCTAACATAACTCTAATTCTAATATAATTCTAATCCTAACTTGTTATTAATGTTTTATAAAAACCCGACTCTAATTGACTCTAATTCTAATTAATTCTAATTTTAATACTAATTTGATTTTAATTAATGTAGAGAGAAATTGGCCAAAAATTCTTTAACCAAATAAAATTAACTTAAGTTAGCACTATAAATTTGGCTAGTATTAAACAATATTTTTGCAATCATAAAAAAATCTTAATTCTGGCTAGAAATTGAATTTTTGGTCAGAGTTAAATTTATCTGTTTTAATTAGGGTATAGAAGGTCTGTTAAAGTTCAGTTAAAGCCCTAAGACCTATAGGTCCTAGTATGTGGATGGACTGATTTAGTATTTATGAAAGTTCTGTAATTTACATAAGACTGTAATCAAGATTGTGTCCAGGCTGTTAAATAATATTTATTTTAGCATATAGGATTTATTTTAGTATCCAAAGATATTATACTTTAAGATTGAAAAGCTATTGGAATCTTCCAATTCTTTCAATTTCAAGCTATTCAATGCCAATAGATTTTATTAGAAAATTACGAATATAAAAAATGTATTATTTCTGTATATATTTCTGTATATAAATTTCTTATAGGGTTGTATAATTTACTTTATTTACATACAATAAATTCATTTATTATTTTATTTTATTATATTATAAGAAAAATATATTGATGAATTTGAATATTTATGTCATTATTATAAAAAGGATTATATATAAGAATTTAAAATTTTTTGAAAATAGAACTATTACTCATAATGCTTGTATTAATCACTGTCTTCTATATGTTTTTAGTATTTATACAGAATCACATAATTATGAATGTATTAAATGTAGATAATTATTTACAATTTTTTATCAATTAAAACCTAATATTCCAGTTATATTGATAGTGAACTAGGTAAATATTATGAATATTTTCTTATTATCTTGCTCATCAAATATAAAAGTATATCTAAATGTATAATTTAATGCATATTTATTAGAATTAGATAAAAAAGATATATTGATCATTATAAATTATAAATTTGATATTTAAGTATATAATAATTAGATTAATGATCTATGCTAAGTTGCTTAGTTTTCAGCATCTAGTCTTTATACAATTATTGAATCTATGACAAAAAACCAGAATGGATTAGTAAAATCTTAAATAATAGAGGTTACTATCATAATATAAATTTGATGATGATTATGAGATATTGGTCAGAATGATATAATATTATTTTCAAAAAATAGATATTTCTTGAATCAGAAGAGATCAAATAATTATTATATTCAGGTTTAATAAATCTATTTATTTAAATTGCATAATTATCACTTACTACATATTTTGAATAGATTATATATATAATTAATAATATATAACATTGAAAATGGATATATTATCAGAAAGAAATATTGAAGATGTAATATCTAGAATTTATGAAATATTAGTATCTCATTTAAAATCAAACTAAAAAAAAATATATAATTAAAAAAATATAATTATTTTAAGAACTTAATTTGTTAATAGTTAAATTACCTTTTTTATAAAATCTGGTAGAAAAAAAACAAATTACCTAAAATTTCAAATTAGTTTAAATGGTTATAGCCAGTTGTTGAAAAATATCTTAGTTGTATTTAAGTAAGAAATATTTTAAATCTTGATACTTGAACAAATTTTTTCTGAAAAATCTAGAAAATTACAATTAAAAGTTATTGAAAAACTAAATCCTAATATATCAACTCCTTTAATATCTAAGAATTCTTAGACAGTTTTATTGCTAAATAATATAGATATATAAATAATAATTAGTTTTAAATTAATTTGATTATAATAGCTAATACAATATATTATACAGAAATTTAAGTAAAAAAACTAAAGAAAAAGTATGTGAAAGAACAATTGAAGACTTATGAAATTCTAAAAAAAATAAATAATACAAAAGATATAATAAAGAAGTTAGAAATAACATTCACTGAAAATACTTTAGCAAAAATATCAGAATCCAGTTTATATACAAATACAAGTTATACTTTTTTATTTGAAAAATATTAAAGAAATTAACAAATATATAATTTAGATATTGGAATATAAGATAGTGAAGTTTTTAGACCAATAAAAGTTAAATAAAATGACATTATATATGTAGTGAAAAAATTACATTTATTGTTTTTATTAAAATGATCAATAAATTTTGCCCTCTTGTTTTATTTAATTATTACACAAAATACAAATTAAACTTTTCAAATTTAATTACAAAAACAAATACTAATTTCAATTATAAATTAATTATAAAAAAAAATAAAAAATAAAGTATTTAAACAATATACAGTAATATCTCTATAAGTGCATCCTCTATAAATGCACACCCCTTCTATATGCATACTATAGCTTGATTCCAAACTTGAAACTTAAAGTTAAATGCACACTTTTCAATTTCTACATATGCAAAAAATTCTGAGTTTCAGATATTTTAAAACGTTTTCTATACGTAACAATCGATCAATTAGAGACAACTGTATGATTATGAGTTAATTTTTATGTTCAAAAATTCTAAAAGTAAAATATATTAAATATATTATACAATGAGTAAATTTACATAATAATTTAAATAACTTCATATATAATATAATAATGTTTTCATTTTATTATTAAAAATTAATTTTTATTTTTGTAAAAAAAAAAATTTTTTTGATCCATTTAAAAATGATATATAAAAAGGCTTCTTAAATTTATTAAATAATTAATAAAACAAATGTAAATAAATTATGATAAGCATAAATAATAAATATATGTATTGTCTTAATCTATTAATGACTAACCAAATTAGTATTAGTCAGAAAAGATTTAAAAGCAATTATATTAGATGATTCTGCTTATGCATGTTAGTGAATAAACAAATCCCATAGAATATTTTTATTCTTACTTAATCAATTATTTCAAATTAGTATAACAAGAGAATATTTTATATATTTATAAGGAAATAGCATATGTCTAAATTCCTATTGAATAAAATTAAGTGTTAGATTCTGTCATATATCTAAATTAAGGAAAAAATAATGATGATTCACCATTATTTAATAATGTTGAATTCAGCTATACTTCTCTAAAAATGTCTCTCAAAAGAATCACTCTTTCTGAAATTCAAAAAAGAGAACTTTGTATTTATGCTCAAAATAATAAAAGGATCTAAGCTCAATATATTAACTGAATTGAAGAAAAATGGAATATTAGAGTTGATGAGAGCACTATTACTCATATCCTACAAATAGCAGAAGAATGACTTAATTCAGAAACTATTAATCTAAATTCAAAATGTTATAAATCAGTTACTTATCCAGAACTTGAGTTTGCTCTTAAGAAATTCATTTTAAACTATCAGCATTAAACAGTTTTAAGTGATGTGATACTTATCAAAAAAGCTAAAATAATTGCTGATGGATTAGATATTTCCTAAGATACATTACAATTCTTCTTAGAATAGCTCCATAAGTTTAAAAACTATAATAGAATTCGTCAATAAAAGCTTGAAGGAGAAGCTTCATCTGCTGATGAAACTGCTATTGCTAATGCTTTACTCTTATTAAAAGAATGTTTTTCTAATTATCCTCTTAAAAGAATCTATAATATGGATGAAATAGAACTTTTTATAGGTAAATCTTTAAAACAGAAAAAAAACAAATAAAAAAATTTACTTATTTTATATTTATAGGTTAAAACCTAATCAAATACTCATAACCAAACATCTTTTTAGACGTAAAATGAACAAAGAATATCTTTTAGTTGCTTTGTATACAAATGTCAATGGCTCATATAAATTGAAACCTTTAATCATTGGAAAATTTGAAAGATCACATTACTTTAAAAATATAAAAATTCAAATTATGCTAATGACATACTATAATAATGCCAAAGTCTAGATGTTTGCATTGCATTTTCAAGAGTGACTTTGAAAATTCAATCATCAAGTTAGTCTAAAATATAAAGGCCAATGTGTATTACTTCTTCTTAATAACTGTTCTAGCTATAAGCTAGCTAGCTTTATTTTACAATATACTGATATCTATTTTTTGCCTCTGAATACAACTTCAAAAATTTAGCCAATAGACACTAGAATAATTATGTTCTTTAAAAGATACTATTGTCGTTCTTATATATGATAAGTAAAATTATTAAATTTGCCATATATTTAGTATTCAAATCTAACTATTTGTTCTTAAAAGTTTAATGCTAAAATATATAGAGGAAGATAATTGTGCAGAGAATTTACATATTGATGTTTTACAGGCAATTTGATTTATCATCTAAGCCTGGGATAAGGTTAATGCTGAAATAATTAATAATTGTTAGCGTCATAAAAAATTCTTTTTGATACAAATGTAGATTTTAGAAATGTTTTAAAAGATATTCGCCAAAATGAAAATTTAGTACTTCATGATCTCGCAGATTTACTTTAAGCCCTTAATCTTTCCAATCTAATACAAGCAGAAGAGTTTTTTAATATACCAAAAGAAAATATTATTTACAAAGTTCCCAAAGATGATCAAGTTATTAAAGAATTCATAATCTCTTTAAGAATACTGACAAGGAGAATGTGGATTTAGACGAAATGGATGCTAGTGATGAAATTCCTATTATTAATTCTAGTGTTGCAATTGTTAGCTTAGAAACTATACGTACATTTTTACTTCAATAGGATAATACAAAAAAATATGTGAAGTTAGTGGGAAAGATCAAAAAATTTTTTAGGGTCAAAAATACAAGCTTAATGCAATAAACTGACCTTAATACATATTTTCATTAAAAGTAATTCTAGCATTTATAGTACTATTAGCATATAATTGAATACATTATCAGAGAATATTATACAGTCACACCTCGATATAACGAAGTTGCCGATCCAGCCAATCAGAACTTCGTTATAAGAATCTTCGTTAACGCTATAACGAATTATGCGGAATGTATAATGAATAATTCGTTATAGCGTTAACGAATTATTCGTTATTACTGATTTCATTACACAAATATAATTTTACTATTTCCAGAAATATTTTCACGTTATTAATTGTTGAACGACAGT
>CAJVPP010000330.1:0-35748 GCA_910592005.1 Funneliformis mosseae | reverse complement strand
GAGGAATCTTTTTCTTGTAATTAAATTCTTTTGATTATCCGTTTTGAACCACTAAAAATAAAATTAAATAACAAGAAATATCATCCAAACATCAATAGCAAAGGAACGATAAGTCTGGATATTCTAATGGATCGATGGACTTTGCTCTTACCATTCAGAAAGTAATTCTTATCTATTTGATTATCCCAATCCTTTACGTAACTTTTAATTTTATGCCCGAAATTGCGTATGTAACCATGAAACTACTGCTCGAAAATGACGCGCAAATATGCTAGTGAATATGACTAAGTTATGACCATGATTATTTTCATTACCGCCGATCATTGTGAATTAAAATAATCTTTATTTTACAATAGTTTAATAATATTCTATTTATTTATCTTTTTATTTATCTTTTATTCTAATTTATATATATTGGGTCCCGTGACCTGATTTTAATAGATTAGCTCCCTCCAACAAAAAAGAGATTTTGATTCATATTATTATATGATTGCTGAACTTATTTGGTTAAATTTTATAGCCGGAGCATAATGTGTATATTAATTCGATATTTACGACGAACTCTCAGGGCATAATCTTATATTTTGATATTACATAATAAATGCTTATGAAAAATGATAAAATAAAATAAAGTTTATAAATATATAAAAATATAGCAGAAATAAGGTAATCTATTTAAGGGATTCTTCTAATTATCATTATTATAATCTTTATCGAGGTGCCAAATTTGAAAATTATTAAGTTATGACTATAAAATGAATCAAATGAATGGACATAATATAAGAAATGGTTACAAAAAAAAAAAAGATAAAATAATGAATGATCATTTTGCCGCTCAGCGAATAAAAATTGGTTTAACAGTCATATAGTTCCCAATAAGTTGCATCACCATGAAAGTGATAACATCTATCCCCATCATTAGTGAATGGGCCACGCCATTTATCGTGTTCAAGAGATAAAGTAACGCCGAAACCGAGCCAATATTTTTTTACACGATCAGGAATAATCAAAGAATAACCTTTGTGAGCCATTCTGGTTTCGTCGGCGAATGTTCCATCACCTCCGTTTACTACGGAAGCTTGAACACGTGTCCATGTACCAGCCGTTACCTTGTTATGTATCCACACGGTATGATTAGCTTATTTATTCCACCCAAAAAATATTTACAAAGTTATTATAGCAGATATTAATTAAATATTTAAATATTTTGTCATGATCATTCATGTTTACCTTCAATGAGCGTGAGCGCCATCGATGTTAATAGGCCAAAGATGATTGCAATTAATGTGGAAAATTTCATGGCGAATTTATATATTTTTTTTATTAGGAGTAGTAAGTATGTTTTGATGAAGTTTTGATTTGTTCCATGCTTTATATTTATATCTAAAAACTTTTCATAAAGCCAAGGGAAAAAAAAACTAAACATACTCGTAAAATTCGGAAAATCAAATTTCTTTTTGCGATATTCACATTTTTATTTTATTATGAAATGATTTTCATTATTTTAAATTTTTATTTTTTTCAAAAAAAAAATTTTAAATTATTAAAACATTTGTTTAATTCAAGGAATAAATTATTGAAAAAATTTTCGATTTTACCCCTTTTCCTGTCTGATACTATAGGTAAAATTATACAAGATTTTCATCACTCTGACCTAAAAGAATTCTTTTATATATTAAATTGGTTTCTTTTAAATAAACTCAAATGCTTTTTTCTGATTTTTGTAATTCTGTCAAAAATTTGGTTGCCACGTTTTTGAATTTGGCTACAGAATTATTTGTTTGTATTTATTATTTTTATTCATTCTAATCCATTTTTATTTATCTTATTGCGTGCAAAATTTTTTTTCAGCTTCATAATCTTCAAAATTCAATTCTTTATTGGTGTAGCAATTTAGCATTCCCCCCTTTTTTTAAAAAAAAAAATTAGCAAATCATTTTGAAATTCACTGATCAACATAAGTTTATTTTTAGTATAATATGCAGTTGTCGATCAATGTTTTCTCATACATAATAAATTTTGTCCTACCATGTCATGTTGGATATACTTTTTTAAAACAATATAAAGATAATGAATTTATACGAAAGGCTATTAATAATTTACAACAATTTTTCTATTCTGCCACTTGTATTTGTCAAAACAAAAAAGTGTTTTGGAAAAGTTGGATTTGAAGTTTTTTTTTAAAAGACATTTAGAATTTCAAAGTTTGGAAAAAATACAATTGGATTTTATTTTATTTTAATAGGCCAATTATTAATATTGTCAAAAGAATAGAAAATTTTTGATTATCACTTTAATTCTGAAATTTCTTTTATGTAAAGAAACTTTTCTTAAACTTGTTGGAAATAGTACTTTAAAAGTAATTAGAAATCATTTATTAACTGAAGGATTAATAGAAAAAATAACATAAAATATAAAAAATCTTTCTAAAATAGTATTATAAATTACAATTAATCAAGAAGCTGCCCGAAATTGAAATTTCAGTTCACAACAATTATTTTAATAGAACGATAGATTACGATATTATACCTTTATTAACATTTACATCGTCCTGTTTGAATATATTTAATAAAGTAATTGGAAAATATTACACATTAAAAATTCAAGGTGATAAAAAAAAAAATAATTGTTGTCGAAAAGACTGAACATTCTGCACAAGCTGATGTTATAGATCCATCTTCTAAAGCTTACATTTGGCTAAAATTAGCTTTCTTTTATGTTTTTTAAGTGTTATACATCCCCATCCAAAACGTAACAGGTCTTGATTTTTATAATTTTTCAAAATTGTACATAATAAACTTATCTGAATTTTCTTAGCGAAAGTATTAGTAGGTGTGCGCTGTCAACTAATAAATGTATGGTATCATATAAAATTTTACTAGTGAAGGGTTTACTTTGATTTATAGTATGATAATTAGTATAATAAATATCTGTGAATTCTGGCAATTTTTTTTCGAATTTATGTTATGTTGATTTTTATTTTTGTAAATTAGCAAATATAGATATAGTTTTTTTTTTTTTTTTACATATTCAATAAATTATTGAAAAAAATTTGACGCAATCTCTATTCCAAATTGTGGTGATTGAATATCTTGCAATGGAATATTTTTTCTGTTCTTACCTTTGAGCCCTCATCATTTTAAGAACTTCCGTCAAATTCACTTTTTCCATTTCACTTGAAGCTATTCGAAACTTTGATTGTTTAAGAGAAAATGACATGTTTGCATGAGTTTTCAAATTTAATTCGTTGAAAAGTCCTTCGACTTAATAATAAAATAGATATGTTTTAACGAAATTAGAAAGAAATGGGAAATTTGTATAGGATTATCAGCCTTGTAGAAGAAGTTCTTCAAATTCTTGTAATCCGAAAGTATTATTATTTCTACAATTAATGTCATCTTTCAAACCTTTTGCAATTTTATTTCCATTCTGTAGGTAAATCACTCCAAGTCTTTTTAAGAATTACAAAACGGAAACCGTTTGCAAATAAATGTCATTTACCCATTGAAATATCCGAAATCTTTAAAATTTAATATCTTGCGCTTAAATAATGCAAGTAACTTTAATGAATGTGATAACTTTAAGAAATATAAAATATACCTCGTTTTCTTGAAATCCTATATTAATTTTTTCCAGTTGAAGGCTTATTTTATTATTTTTCGAAGTATTAATGGATTTTTTTTTTTTTAAAAAAAAGCAAGTTATTTTATGAAAGAGACAGTTATACTTTCGCAGAAATTTGACAAGGATCTAGAGTTATTAAAAGTAAAATTACGCTGATTTTATTAAGAAATTTATTATGAACAAATAATTTTGTAGTATGAGCTTAATATGAAATCATCTTCAATAGTAAAATTTTTTATGATAACATCCATACATTGGTTTGATTTAACTAGTTTACAGCGCACTCAAATATAGCATATGATGAGATTACGTTCACAGAAGACCGTATGCATTTTATATCAATTTGATGAAAGTATGCCTAAATGAATTATAGTGCATGTATTGAAACCAGTGATGGCCTACAAAGTATTAAATATAAAATAAAATATTAAAGAATTTTTTTTTTGAACGGAAACTTTTGTAGTAGACTGTACAATATATATATAATATTCGCTCGGGTATTTTTATTAATCAATGTACATATTTCAAAAAATTCTAAATAAATACAAATCTTCATTTATATGAATAATAAAACTTTTATGTTTTACTACAAAAAAATGGTCTATCTTTCACTAACATTAATTTTAATGGAATTTTAATTTAGACATTTATGCGTCGGATTCATCTAACACATAAAATTTAGGACCGTGAGTAGTGATTTCTACGGTTAACTTTAACTTTATTACTATCCTTTTTTAATATTTTGTTTAAAGACAGTATATAGTTAAAATATCAAATTTGGTAAAAAAAATTTTTTTACAGTAATGCGTCATCTTAAAATCACAATTTCAACGTCATGCAAATAATAATGATAAATTTTGATAAAATTCTTTTTATTGGTCCACTTGACTGATCACAGTCATGTACTCAAAATTAGCTTAATGAAATTTCAGATTCCCCCTTTTTACTGACGAGCTCTCATTTCTACTCACATACTATACCTATTTCCATAACATTGTTTTCGAGTATCAAAAGTATTGGATCGTCCTAATTCAAGCAAGTTAAGCAGCAATAACTCTCTATCTAATAAACGTATAATGAAGTGATGATATATATCGCTATCATGTCGACACGCGTCGAATGGTAGTTATATCGTATCTCTTAGCAAATTAATGTCAATTTCATATAAGGACCCTTAATTCCATCACAAAATGTTTAATGAATTTAATAATTAATTTATATGTACAGTATTGGGATTTGGTTCATCAGAAATATCAGTTCAAACTTAAATTTTTTATTTGCTTGAGTAAAATGGTGAAGTTTGTTGAATACCAACTGACTTCAAACTTGAACCATGGAAACCTTTGTCGAGATGGAAATCCAACAACATTTCATTAAAATAAAACATTCAAAGTAGCTTCTGTAATTTCAGGACGCTTCCTTTGAATATTTCGATAATCAGCAATAATATCAAAAAGTTTGGTCCGGTTATAAATTCTCACATTATTATGGGCATCAATATATCGTTAAACCAATTTAAGGAATTAAATTTCTTAATGTGATATGATTCATGTCGTGTTCGTGTTAATTCAAATTTGCAATCATGCATCTTTGAAATATAATTGACTATGAGAATCACGATGTATCAAGTTTAATAAAGAAATTCCTATTCAAATAAATAGTAGCTAAAAAGATAATTAAAAAAAAATGTTCATTTTTACGTACCACTCTGTTTTCGCGCGTGATATTTATCAAAATCATTATTTTCCGAAGCATGAGGACAATCAATTTCTACGTTCTGTCCTGCATATTGATCAACCAATAAAATTCTGCGTAGCTGGTCATGTGTGGTTCACATTAATTTTTATAAGTCCTGTTATAACGGTTACCGTTCCCTAATATTAAAATAATTATGCAAAGTTCCACCTGTATTTTCATTGCAAGCAAACAATAATTCCTGTCTCAGGATCTTGTTTGAGATTGTAGCAAAAATATTATAAATATTAGATTATTTTATTGATAATTGTGGAGAACATAATATTAAATAGGTTTTACCTCATAATTACAATTATATTTGAATCTTCCTTTGACTATAACTATTATACTGCTGTAGCATCTGATGCTCTAAAATCTTGAAGTGGCAAACTCATGAAGTATATTTGATATCCAACCTTTGCACTTTTTGCATGGAGTTTCTCTGTCATTTCATAAAAATAATATTTGTAGTCTCCACATAAACTATATAATACACTGCTTCAACTGCTTTTAGACAATTACTTTATTTTGTAGATACAAAAAATTGTTCAAGTTGGCAACGTAAGAATGTAAATTTAGTTTGTAATAATATTTTGTTTAAATCGCATTTATTAAAAGATATTGGATTAGGTTTTAACAATCAATAATTTTGACAATTTGGGAAAAAAATTTTTTTTAATTTTATATAGGATATAACGTGTCGCACAAAACAAAAAATTCCGGATTTGGTAAATTGTGCCCATGAAAATAAGCATTTACCAATATTGTGATCTCTAAATACATAAAATGAAATTTATCACTCAAAATCCAAACTTTTTTTTTGTGCTCACTCTAAACGTTTTTATAAATGGTTTCAATTATATTTGAACATAAATACCTTCTTCTTTAAAGTACAAGAAGTAACTCAAGTTATATAGTTCTTATAATAAAAAAATATATAAAATTATATGTTTTTATTAACGTTAAGGTAGCCAATTATATCGGAATAAATCAGGAGAGAATAATTGAATATCAAAGCTTTTGTGGTTTTCCATCCGTCGACGTCGAACCTTTTTGCGGTTTTGAATTTTTCTTAAAAAAAAAAAATTGGCAAAGCGTCAAACTAATATTGGTTTCGACGTTTGTGGAAACCTCAGTTTGCAAGGCAAAGTATGCCAAGAAAATAGAAATTCATTTTCACAATCCAGACTCAAAAAGAAACATTCCGGGGGGCTGAATATTTTTTTTTTTAAAAAAAAAAGGTAGAAACCCTTTCTTGCTGTAAGCGAGTCTCTGTTTTTAACCAAAGTTCTATTTTCTATGAAATTCAGGAATACATACAGTAAAAAATTTAGTGGACAAAAGGAATAAACTTGACCGTAAATCACGATATTAATTTCCAAACCAAATTAAAAAAAAGGATAAATTTTTACGATCCTATTGACAAAGCCCCATATTATAAATATAGCGATTGGCCGGGTTTTTAAACCGTAGCAAATTTTTGCTTATTAATACAGTTGCCAATAATTGCTTAGTATTTCTTATCGTAATATCGTTATCAATGAAAATCATATAAGACTCAAAAATCGTAACTGAAAATTATCAAAATAAACTGCTTAAATTAGTATAAAAAAAAATTGAGCATAGGAATAGAAATAAGTAATATGAACAGATAAATCAAAATTCTCACTTTTCAATCAAATAGTTGAGCAAGAGTATGAAAAAGTCCTTATAAAGCATATAATAATTCAAAATCGTAAACTCAAACTCTCTCCTCCATGTATTTGTCTGCACACAAGGCAACTAAAAAACTTGGAATCTCGTCAGATACCTCACGTCGTTGGCTAAAGCAAGGAAGAATTATTGCTAAAACGACTCCTTCTGGTACTCGCCTTTACGACAAATCTTCCATTTTTCCAGAGTTGACTTCCCAAGATGTCGATTACACCACCGCCGCCGCCGCCGCCACCACCACCAAATAAGGGTTCCTCTATGCACGGGTCTCTAGTGTCAAGCAAAAAGAGGATCTTGATCGGCAGAAACAACTCCTCAGATCCTGATACCCAACCTACGAACTCAATATGAGTTGAAAATCTCAAGAAAGCCGTCATTGGTTCGTGATATAATTTTTTTTTTATCATCATACAAAGTTGTGTTTATCAAATATTGATTTATATCATTTAATTTAGCTCGACATAGAGAAATAGAACATTGATGATGCAAATCAACGAATTTATTTCCAATCCAATTACGAGAATTCAGGAAATAATCAAGCTGTAACATTACAGTTAAAAAAATGATTTGGAGAATGCAAGAGCGAAACGAGAAATTATACGAAATATTTTACAAGGATTAATCCTTAAAAGTGGTGTGGATTGGGTGAATGACGAACATTTATTGAATTTGATACTTATTATGAAGAGGAAATCTAAATTGAAACGTGAAAATGTTACCTATTCATTTTAGAAAAACACGTAATGCCTTCTTTTAGTAAAAATCACGCAAAATTTCCTACAAAAATTTCAATTTTTCACTAATTTTTTTTTTTTGTTTCAATTCTAAATTATGAAAGTCTTTTCCAGTTTAGTAACTACGCGATAAGATCCAGCATAAGAAACTCATTTTCAATACGAACTTTCAAAAAAGGTTTAAGTTTAAACGCTGTAGTAAAGGATATGCCAAGCATGAATATTGTTTTCAAGCACTGCTTACATATTACGCGTTTAATCAAAATAAAAATTTCAACTATTGACAGAAAGATTTAATGAAGCTGGAGTAGAAATGTTACCGGGATGGCTTCATGAAAAGACTTTCTCAGATAATTCTTCAAATGTTCCAGTACAAGCTGAAGTAGTTGAAATTGCGTTGAAACATTTGAACATCAAGGTCTAAAAGGAAAGGAAACAGAAAATTTCCCTAATGTTCCTGAATTCGATATACATACATATGCGGCAATTCTATAGCTGAATATTTTTGGAATATTGGAGAACGCAAAGCAAAAAATATAGAGGACTAGCAATGAAATTCGCCGAATCAAATCTCTTAAATATGCCATCAAACCTGGGTGGACTCGCTTTGAAAGTAATTATCAGTAGAATTTCCACGTGAAAATGTGTTGTGTTTTGATGTTTAAACGTTATTAAGTAATAGCAATTATGGTCTTATTGCATGTGCTGCTTGGTATATCACATTTAATTGAATTTAAAGAAAAGAGATTAGGAGAATTTTCCAAGAAAAATGGTGAGTGTAATAAAAATAAGAAGAAACCCTAAAGTGAATTTTATGGAATGATGAGACAAGATCGAAAAAGACAAAGCTACTAAGAAATTTTGAAATAAATGACATTTCAGATCAGAATAATCAAAATTCGGCAAATGATGAAAGTATTATTGGGAAAAAAATAAAAAAAACCTACTGTTAGGAAAAAGAAAGGGAATAAGGGTCTTGAGAGTATAGAAAATGAGAATGAAGTAGATAAAAACCTAATTAGAGATACTAAATTGGTAGTTTAATACCAATGGGAAAAGATAAGATAATAATCGGTCATAATGTTTCATTTGATCGTGCAAGGATCCAAGAGGAATACCATTATAAAGCATCTGGTAATATATTTATAGATTTGATGGCATTGCATATTGCTGTTAAAGGATTATGCGAACAACAGCGTCCCACTTGGGTTAGATATAAAAAGGCCGAAGAGAATGGTGACGTTGGTATGTAATGAAAAAGATTTTCAGTCAATATATGAAATTAGTTCATTGAACTATTTTCACGATGTTTACAATCTACATTGTAAAAAGAAAATAGAAAAGTCAATTATTAAAGAATTGTTTATTAATGGGACCTTGAAAGAAATCGTTATCGAAGAAAATTTTCGACGATCATTAATCAATTTTGCCAATAATGTTTTAGCAACATTCGAAGTGTTCAAAAAAATCTTTGTTTTCCCTTGGTTTTCTCGTTGATCGTATATAATAATACCATTAACTCCAAAAAAGGTTAGTGTATAATGAAAAGTACAGTAAAATGATATACTATGGTCAACAAAAACGACATATATAATACTTTTTTTTTTTGAAAAAAAAAATTTAAATTTTTATAATGAGCTCGACTTTTTATAGTTATGTGAAGCTCACCTACATAATAAAATTTATTTTCAGTTTTTCCCCTTCAAGGTATTAACAAATCACCGTTGTTTACCTTATGTGCCATTTCAAGTTTTGGCACCTTTTACAAAACTCTGTTTTATTCTTTTTTTTTTATTATTATTATGTATACTGGAAAGAATTAGTTCGGTAGTAAAAAAATTTTTTTTTAATTCCCCTTATGTGTTACGAATGGGATTGAAAAAATTCTTGAATAATACATATATATCTTTTTGTTTTTATAGTTAAATAAATTCAGGATTTTTTTATTCATCTGCTGAGCAACGAGAAAACTTGTAGAATCAGAGCGCAAATTTACGGATGAAAAAGTGAAAAAAATTGTTAAATTTAAAAAACAAGTATGTGGGGATACCAATAAAGGATTTGTTGTCATTAGTCAAAAGGGAATTGATCCCTTATCATTAGATCTTCTCTGTAAAAATGGAATTCTTGCATTGAGACGTGTCAAGAGAAGAAATATGGAAAGGTGATTTATTGTATCATGTATTTCTTTTATTTATTTATTTTATTTTTTTTTTGACGTAAAATTATTTTTTTTAGATTAAAACTTATTTGTGGAGGAGTCGCACAAAATTCTGTGGATGATTTGTCTCCAGAAGTTCTCGGATACGCTGGACTTATTTATGTATTCTTAGAGAAGAAAAATATACCTTTGTTGAAGAGGTTAAAAATTCAAAATCTGTTACGATATTGGTTAAAGGACCTAATTCTCACACAATTGCGCAAATTAATGATGCCATTGAAGATAAATGTATAGTACCAGGAACAGGAGCATTTCAAGTTGGGCTGTCAGCTCACTTGAATAAATTTAAAAGTTCAGTCAAGGGGAGGGCAAGATGGGAGTTCAAGCATTTGCAACGCAATGTTGATAATTCCTAAAGTTTTATCACAAAATGGAGGATTCAATGCTCAGGATACTATTGTTGCTTTACAGGTGAGTTTAATCATCATTATTCAAAGAATATTTTAATTTAGAATTTTATACACGTGAAATGACCAAAACATATTATTGTATTGAACTATTATGTAAATGAATATTTGATCAATGAGTCTTTTTTTTAATAGGAGGAATTTTCAGCAGAATATATTATAGGAATACGGGAAACATACATGACCCTATTGTGGAAGGGTATTTGGGATAATTATCATATCGTTCGTCATATGTTACATTACTGGTAAGATTGTTAATGGTATTGCATTCCATTCGCAAATAAACTTTCAAAATGCTTAACCTTTTGCAAAATATTTAAGTTTTTTTTTCCATTTAATATTCATTACTGTCACTAGACTTCTTCTACCCTTGGTGTTTTCTTGGGTACACTTTGTCGCTGACACCACAACAGTAAAATAACAGCATTTCGTTCACTAGGTGGTGTGCAACTTTATGATGTCTCAAATTCCACCACCATAACCACGACCTCTACCGCTACCAAAAAAGGATTCCTCTATTCTCGGGTCTCTAGTGTCAAGCAAAAAGAGGACCTTGAGTGGCAGAAGTAACTCCTCAGCTCCTGGTTCCTAACCTATGAACTCAGCTCAGGTGTTAACTTCAAATGACTGGGACTTAAGACCTTATTGGAATGGACAAGTCGCGGAATAATCTCAGAAATTGTGGTTACCCATTATGACTAATTCTGCCACTTAGTCTTTGACTTCATCCAGTACATACTCTCCCTTCATACTACAAAACTCATGGTTCTCTTTGACGATGCGACCTCCGATGAACACAAACTTTCCCAAGGTATCCTTGCAAACACAGTCTTTATCTGTTAAATGCAAGGAAGAAGAGCCGCTATTCACCGACGAGAACGTCAGGTTAGGAAAAAAGCACAAAACAAAGATCAGGATAATATCAGCGCGCAACAAGCGATAACACTTGAAAACTACTCTCAATCGTACATTGCTAATCAAAGTATATCCAAATCACTCTCAAAAGCAGCTACTGAAAAGTTAGATGTGCTTGATGAGATATGCTTATAATGCAGTTGTTCACTGGAATCGATACTGCTGTTTATATACTAAGAATTCACATATTGGTCCATCACAACGAGTTTGGGTAAAATCTCAACCCATTGAAGATAAACTTAAACTTTATGCAGATGTTCGTGTAGGAAAGACGTTAATGAATATAAGGACAAGAAACTTCAAAAATCATGTGTATGGGGTGAACGCAAATTCGTACGAACTATTATGCGTATTGGAATGCTACTTCAAGTACACATGGAAAGCACCTGCAAATATTATTGATGAGGCAATTGACGAAGCATTGACTGCTAGGTATGATTATTATTTTTTGATTTTTTTTTGTTTAAAATTTTTATTTATTTTTTGATTTTTTTTTGATTTTTTAATTAATTTAGGGATAAGATAATTAACCATAATATAGGATCAAACACGAAACAACGAGATTCATCATTATCATTTCAATCTTAAAAAGATTTATGACAAACAATAACAATTCGTTCACATAATTTTTTAAAATCCATGTGGAACCGTTTTTATGTCATCTCTCTTCACAATCCATCAATGCTTTCCACACATCGTCATAAGCCTGTTGTCACTCTGAATCATAATAAATGTGATTTGTGGTCTCTTCATTTTGAAAAAAAAGACAATAATAAGTGGCCTGTTCCTCACAAGATAACATCTGATTGTAAAATCACATATATTCGTAAAACTAATGAATGGAAATGTTCATGGGTTTATGAGATGCAAAAACAGCTCCGTGAAACCCAAGCGGATGGTTCCGTTCATGCATTCTCCACTGATCCTGGTGTTCGTACACCCTTCACATGGTACTCTCCTACTAAAGGTGTAGGCAAAATTGGACAATATGACATTAGACGAATTATTCGTTTATGCAAATATATGGATAATCTTCATTCTATAAGGGACAAGCTGGCTTCCTCTAATTCAAAACGTAAAAATAAAAAGGCCTTGCGACTTGATAATGCAATTTCTCAGATGATACGAAAAATCAAACATCAGCAAAGTGAAATCCATAAAAAGAATGTTACATTTTTTACTCGCGAATTTTATGCCATTATAATTCCTCCTTTTGAGGTATCAAATATGATAAATCGAAAACAAGAAATATGACACGAAAAACTGTTCGTAAAATGCTCTTTTGGGCTCACTTTCAATTTCGCCAACGTCTGGTAGCTAAAGCTGAAGAATTAGGGGTCCGTGTTATTATCCAAAATGAGGCTATACTTCAAAAACTTGCAGCTGGTGTGGGAGTGTTCAAAAATAGGAGTATATGAGATGTACAAGTGCCGAAGTTGTGGAGCTGTAATGGATCGAGATGAAAATGGTGCTTGGGGAATTTTTCTCCGGGCTTTGCTTGATGGAGCCTTGATTCTCTCCGGAGATCATGCAGGAAATAATAGTAATACTTAGTATTACCTATTATTGATGTATTATTATATACTTTCGAATTAAATTCATCAAGAGTGACTATGGTAATATAATAAAGATTACAATTACAATTACAATTAATTGATTTATGTGTCACACAATTAATACATTTTGTGTCGAATACCGTAATTAATCCAAATATCTAAATAAGAATAATTTAATATGCTTGGGCATTTCGGTTTAGAAATTATTGCGTAATGAAAAAAAAAAATTATTTGACATGGCTAAATAAAGTAATTTATTTTGATAAAATAGGTTCCCATAAAAGTCCCGACAACGATAATCCCGACGTCCAATATCTCGACTGCATAGATTCCGACACATAAATCCCGACGGGCATAAATCTTGACGAACACATTATCCGTCATTCAAGGGTCCCGACAAAATCCTGACGGTCAAGATTGATGGTCAAGAAACCAGATGGTTTAATTAGGATTATTGTAGAATTAGGTTAGTGTATTAGACCGTTCTAGTAATGTTTATGAACTGTCGGTTGTCGGGACAAACGTTGCTGTTTTAAAAAATTTTCTTCTTATATAAATAAGCAAAAGATTGTTATATTTCCCAAGTTTGTTATAAAATCATTATCAACTCAATTCAAAATGACTTTATAAGTTAGTAATTTTTTCGTTTACTTTTTTTTTCTTTTTCAAAATAAATCAATTATAATTGCTTATAAAGAAATCGTAGAGGATTTTGGATTTGTTAATCTATCAATAGTCATAGATTAGTGTTCCGACTCGTATAAAACTAGAACCGACCCGACAGCATATAATTTTAAGTGCAAAATGAACCGGGTCGTGTCGTTATGACTTATTATCCGGATCGATTACCCAATTCCGACACTTTTATTGATATTATTTTATAAAATAATAATAATATATCAATAATAATAAATAATAATAAATTATATAAATAATAATAAAATCGTAAGCATTTTGAGCTCATCAATGCTAATAAATAGTAAAAGTCTGCAATGACATCATTTTAATGATTGTAATTAATGCCAATGTATCTTTATAATCTATAAAAAAAAAACTCATTATTTTGTAAATTAAACTTATTGGAATTTTTTTTTTTTTTTTTAAAAAAAAAAAAAAGAGAATTATTGAATATATTTTTATTATATTTTTTTTTAAAAAAAAAGAAAGGAAGGATATAATGAATAGTTTCTTTTTTAGACTACAAGACATTCTTCAGATAGAAAAAAAGAATTTATCTATCTAATACTAGTTTCCGAAAAATGTAATAACTTGAAAAGAAATCAAACGAAACTAATTTACGTAACAAAACTTTCTCAAAAAAAAATAAAAAGTAAAAACCAAGAATTTGCCAAGCAAAATAAAAAAAGATTTAAAAATAAAACATGAATAAGAAGAACTAAATTTATTAATAACTATATGTAGGTAAAAAAAAAAAAAAAATTGAATTGTTCCTTAGGAATTGTAACTTCAAACATAAATGCATCTTTTTTTCTATACTTTGAACAATCTGCGAAATAAACATGTTCGATTGTTTATATTGTGAACCTTTAACAACCATTTCCTCAGTATTGGCGGTTACAAAAACATATTACCAAGTTAGATGTAATATCCGAATTAACGGGTTTGATCGGGTTCGGGTACATGCAAGTCACGGATCACCAATTTATCATCAAGTTTCAATACATAGGTCATTTTGTTCAACAAAAAAAGCACAATTCATTCGAAAATTTTAATTATTAAAAAAATTACATATTTTTGGGGGAAAATCTAAATTCCTGTGGTATTTCAAGTGATGATCCAACTATTAAAATGTTAAATAAGATGATCACTCGCGCGTATGATCAGAATTGGTTGGTAATTTCTTCAATTTGTTCAACAATCGTTTCATATTATCTCATAAAGGGGTCGTTCAAATTTAACATTTCCAAAGACCTACACGGTACTCATCGCATTTCATATCATCAAAGATGGTTGATTAGAAAAATAAAAAGGTATAAAATATAAAATAAATATGATCGCGTTGATAATTTGTGGCTTACTACAATTGCATATGCTTATTTTGGAATTTTGGGTCGGGCTTAGTATCACACTACATACAGTAATCACGTTTTCAGATAATGCACTTAATGTGTCGCACAAAAAGTTTTTTTTGCGTTAGGACTATAAAGTCCGTAATGAAGTACGAAATCATCATCATTCTAAAAATTCTTTGAGTGGATAAAAAATGTTACAACCGTAAAACGTTAAATCTAAAAGGGGAAACAAGGTTGATGTAATCCTATAATTATTAATATAAAAATTTTGTTAAATAGAACAATATTAAAAGAGGCAGTTCTATTTTAAGAGAGAGTTCTATCCATTTTAATGCGTGAAGCGTTGATCATTTTGATGATCATAGATCTTGTGAATGACTTTCAATCATCAAATGATTTTTTTTTTAGATAAAATTAAAAAAAAAAAAATCTATTATTAGTAAACATTTTTGTGTAACTACCACAACAAAAAAAAAATATTATTTACTTGACACGTTGAAAAAGCAGCCAATAGAATTAATAAAACGTCATAAGATCCCATTCTCAGTGACAATCAATTCAAAGTAATGGGTGATTTAATATGGAAAGTGGCTTATACAAGATAAACAAAAGCTTGATTATTGCGATAATTATCTCTTCGACAGTAAATTAACAGGTTATTTTGTTTACCTAATCGTTGTTGACCATAATGAACTCGTTTGTGGATTTGCTCGGCTTTAAGGAGGTGGGGAGGAATATGATTCCGTGTCAACTTTTTAAATGAAAACAAATTCAATTAACAACAAAGTTGCAGAGATTTCTTTATACGTTTATGCGCGACTATTTCATCGTGTTCTCCTCGGCGATAATCATTGTTGGATGCATAACATATTTTCAATTTAATGTACAAATGTAGGACACTTACTGACGAAAAGGATTTTTTTGAAACACATTAATAATTAATTAAGTTTGTTTTTTTTTAAAAAAAAATAAATTCATGAATATAGTCCTAACTAAAAATATTAAAGTTGCACACTTTATTGCAGTATCAATATCAAACAATTATTTAACAATTTACACGAAAATAAATCATCATCGGCCTTCTTTTCGGCAATAATTATTATCGGAAATACATACCAAACTTTTTTCTACCTAACTTAACTAATGCAGGACACAAAAAAATATTATCTGAAACATTCGGTAGCGTTAACTAAATCTAGAAAATAAAGAATAAAAATGTACGCGAAAGAATAAAAGGATGCGATTGGAAAGTCAAATATTTTTTTTAAAAAAAAAAGAACAAAAAAAAAAAAAATTAAAAAAAATAAAAACAAAAAAACAAAAGAAATAACTTCAATTAAAAAAATCATGTCTTCACCTCTTGACAATAATCGAAATCGAAATTTAACGAGAAGAAGAACGAGAAGACGAACGAGGCAAATTATAAATTCCAACGGACCACTTCAAACATCACAAATTCGTCGTCGTCGTGTACTAACCAATTGGATCGCTAATCTTCCGCGACAATCAAGTAATGATGCTCGTGTGGATGAATTTTTCAATGGGTTCTCATTTCCATGAGTGGTTCATTCGTAAACTTGTAATTTTATCAATTCGCTATCACAAATTCAACTTCGATATTTTATTAAAAAAAAAAAAAAAAAAAAGAAATAACTTTACGCTTTGAAAACCTTCAATAAATCCAACAAATTACTATACGCATTTAAATTATAAATTTTATAACACTATTTTTATAAAAATCCGTATAAAGTCAGATGCATTTGCTTAACCCAATCAAGATTTATCTTTTATCATTATGTATCACTATAGATTTGTATTTTAAAATTAGTATCCATTTACAAAAAAATGTAGTCACCTTTGTCAATTCTCTTGAAAAGTTGATTGTCAAAACAAAGAATTTATTACTCTTTAAAATTTTTTAAAAGGACATTAAACATTGAATAAAATGATTCAAAATCAAAATTGACCTATAGATTACAAATAATAAAATTTTTGATTGCTTTCGATTCAACAAAATGATATGTTGACGATCACGGTCTATACAGAAAAGAACGAAATTCAACAAGGAACTATTCGAACAAACCTTTTGATAATCGTGAGATCTTGAAAAGAATCAATGCACTTCCTCCACAAATAACAGGTAATAATAGATTTGCAGAATACTTGTTGGCGGAATTAACTATTATTAATCGAACGCATGGTATGATTTGTTTGTTTATATATTTGTTTAAAAAAAAAAAATAATAATAATAATTAGATTCGCATTTTTAAGGTGTCCTAATTAATGCATGCAGATTATTCATTAACAAACAAACAATGATAAGCATGACTAATTCCGTATTCAAATTCAGATCGACAGTCCCATTTATGTATAATAAAAAAATCGAAATCTCATATTTTTTTATTCGTGTAATGTACGTAAGAACCGAAGTTAGCGCCATAAAGATCAGGAAACTCTGTATGATCCAAATTTAATAAATATTATTAATCTAGTAGTGATAATGACTTAAACGATACACATCGCCGACGTGTGCACTCTATTGTACAATCAGGGCGTGCTTTGTAACTGTGACACTAGTTCAAATACAATGTAACGCAGAATCTTGATCGCGTTGTTTTCATTTTAAATAACAAAGATTTACAATAAAACCATTGGTATCACAAATAATTTGTCTTTGATATAAAGAAAATTCGAAATTCGTTAAATCGAAGTTGGAAGGAAACACATTTTCAAAGATAGGCCCGGGATATTTTAAATATATAAAATGCAAGTAATGAACATCAGGCGTCTTTTTTTTTTTTTTTTTTTTTTTGTAATTTAATTTTAGAAATGAAATAAATGAATGTTTGAAACTTATTATTAATAAACAAAAGAAATTTACCCGTATGGTCCTTAGACAAATTATTTAATTAAATCAGTCTCGGCGGAATAATCGTATTTGAAAAACAATAGAAATCCGATTAATTAAATTATTTAAACAACGTTCGTCCCCACCCAATAACAGATTGTGTATATTTTAAATGCAGTATCATTTTATGACATTAAAGATAAATTTTTTCTTTTCTTTCTTCTCTTTTAAAATTTTGGCAAAGAAATCTTTATTAATATTAACGGAAAGTAAATAACTTTGGTGTCAATATTTTCGATTTATATAATTAAATTAATATGATCTTTATATCCAAAATTGGATACAATGATTCGTAACGTGGAAAATATATACTGTAAATATGTAAATATTTATAGAATTTTTCTAAGAGTTTAAAGACGTGATAATCGGTATGAAACCGATTGGCGAGCTATAAATAGATAATGAAATCATTTATTTTAAAACCTCCAAGAAAATGAGAAATATTCTCGAAAAGTTCTCTTTAATTATTTTTGCGCTAGAAATTTTTCAATGGTGTTTCACAAAGGTTTTGATTTACAAAGTAACTAACACAAATTAAGTAGTAAATCTCCTATATTTACAAATTTATTAATAAATTAGTTAATATTTATGATGTGTCCATGCATATGTAATAGGCTGAAAATTTCGTTAATTATTTGTTATTTACCCGACCTAACAAAGAATTTTGAAGATATCTCTTCCGAATGTGGTCGTAAAGGACACAAAATTGTTACTTTCGAGACTCCGATGTCAAATTTATAAAAGATCACATCACATATTTTGTAATTGATTAGATCAATTTATATATATAAATAATTATTTGTTGATATTTTTATATAATTTATATATACAAAATACTTTAAAAAACATACATATAAGGAGAGGTCATTACAAAAAAATTCACCAAAAAAAAAAAAAAAATAAAAAAGATTTATTTAAAAGAATCATAACAATAATGTCTAATACGCAGAATTATAGACATCTACCCCTAATTAATAATCAAAGTTCTTCGAGAGCAAGAAGGAATCGACGAAATTTACGTCTGTATGGCAGGAGTCCTCGACGTCTTAATTTTCGAATCAACAACTCTACAAATTTGAATCTCATCGTTAATCTTCCACCTCAATCGAGTGTTATCACCAATGTCGACGAATTTTATAATGGATTTTCATTTCCTTAAAAGCACCGACAATTTTTTTTTATTTTTTATTATTTTTAATGAACTATATAGACGTATTTCAGGATAAGTTTCCAATTGTACATTATTGTAAAATTTTAATTTAAAAATATAAAAAATATTTATTAATTTTCAAAGTTGGTAATTTGTGATCACTTCAATTTTTCGTATTAGCTATTATTATTATTAATTATTAATTATTATTATTATTAGAAATAGATGTACATTTATTATTTAAGAAAAAGTTTTTTTTTTTTATTTTTTTTATTTACAATTTGTTCTCTTTCCCTTTTGCGAAGGGAAAAGTGATATTTTGGTATTAAAAAAATGTTCCTACAAAACATTGTTTAAATAAAAAGTATTTACTTTTAATCTGAAATATAACATATTTGTTTAGTTATTGGTTTTTGATATAAATAAAAATGCAACAACAGAGAGTATAATTTCTGCTTCCTATAACCTGAAATTAGCTACGCATGTCACTTAAACTCTGCAAAGATACTTAATTGATTAGCGACGAAAAGTTTCCGGCCGAATTCCAGTGTTGGTAAATTACATGAGGTATATCAAAATCCACTAAACCCTACCCTCTAAAAGTATCGATACCAAATCGATAAAAAGATAAATAGGCTAACGATTTTTTTTTTTAAAAAAAAATCAAAAATAACATAGAATAAAAGTTGCTTATGAAAAGCCATATATGGAATTTCAATGAAAATAATGAGGATCGGTCGGTCTATTTGTAAATAAAAAATGACGAATATTCAAAATTTTTAAATAATTTACTTATTCCTTTCAAAAAAAAAATAAAAAAAAAAAGTATTTCTTTTTTTAAATGAATGAATATTTTATTAACCGGATTTTTGTATTTGCTCCATTATAATGAGGTGATTTTTGTTTGATGGGTAGATCTATTTTCACATGCTTTTAATGAAAAGGATTTATAAAGTTAAAAAGAAGGTTCGATTTATTGGAACAACTTCATTGGTTCTGGTATACAACAAATACATCATTAATTGATTGATTAGAATTCAAACCTGAATTAATCAATCTTTTATTTATGATTGAAGAGAGATCGCTTGTTAGTATCTAAATTATTCCAGATTCAAAACAGAAAAACGAAACCTTTACAAATACACAAATAGGGAGAGTATTTCAACTTCCACAAATATGGTCATTGAAATTATTCATCATTAGGCGCAATCAGTCATAATCAGCGCGGCCCGTGACACAGGCTAATTAAAAAAACCACCGTTCGGATTTGAGGCTTTTTTGTATTTTTTTTTTTTTTTAAAAAAAAAAAAAAATCGAGGGTTCCATAATCAACATTAAGACTTATGACCGATCCAAACAAACGAAATTGGAATATTTTTAATGATAAGGAAGGAATCATTATGCGCAGACGTACATGTACGTAATACACATTAGCGATTTCAATTTAGAAATATGAATGAAAATTTTATTTATTATTATTTTTTATTATGATATTCTCGGAAAAAAGTTTTAAATAAAAAGGACAATAAGAAGCAGTATAATGATTAAGTAAAGATTTTGCGTTTGACGATCGTAAATTCTTTGAATTTCTTTCTTTTTCTTCCCCCCCCCCCCCACTCCTTTTATGGCTATGAATGAAAATGATTTATACAATGCCCGAGCCGAATAATATTATTAATATATATATGTCCGATATATCATTGGTTCTTATCGTATGCAAAAGGGTGCCAATATAACCTTTATTACCCAAATTTGGAGACAATGACTCTAAAAGCTAACTTTTTAAAGTTATTAAGATTTCATGTTTAGTCATGAATATCACTATAATCGAATTAGAGATCCTAATGGTATAAAATCTTCGACACGTTATAACTTTTTCTTTTTTGCGTAGAACTTTTTAATCGTGTTTCACTTAATGAAAATATTTAAAGATTATAGAACAGTTAAATTCTACTGATAATTCTTATTCAAATTACGATTTCTTATAATAAGTTTGTCGCTATGTTCGGATGAATGGTCTCATGACTTGATTTAAATAAAATATTTCAGGTATATAACAGGTCATAAAAACAAAATATTATAAAAAAAAAACTAAATCTAGCAAATAAGAATTCTGTGTGTTGAATAATTTCGAAACGTGTACAATAACTTTAAAGAACTCCCTGTCAAAAGCGGTGGGTTTACATCTAAAGCCAACCGTGAAGCCGTATTAGATTTATACTAACTAAGGGCGTTCTCAAACACTTAATGGATTGGAGTTTGATTTTGAAGATCCATTCCGATGAAACCATCTTTTTTTCTTTACGTTGATTGGCTAAAATTCATCATTAATATAGTGAGATCGTTCAAGAATTTTTCTTCATTTATGTAGGTTGAGTAGTTGCCTTTTATTCATTTTATTATTTTTAAACTTAAGAATGGAGAAAAGCTGCCCAAGTATTTGTGATCCTTATTTAAATTGATGAGCGTCATCTCAATTACTAGCCAATTCATATCTTAAATTTACTAAAATCTATCGTAATAAGATTTCGGTTTTTTTCGCGTATATCTAACATAAGTTTATATTTATGAATTCATCTTCATTTGCTTCTTTTCGCCAGTATTTGAAATTAATATAGTGTTAAAGCCATTGATTTTACGTTAATGATATGTTAATTTCTAATTTTGTTCTAATCCGCATTTAGTTATGTTATAATAATAATACCTTTATCTAATCTGTCGTATGACTTACTGAACTGCAATAACCTGAATGATTTCGTCCCTCACTTAAACACACATTATAGCTTTTTTTTTTTTTTAAAAAAACGAAATTCTTTAGTTAAAAATGCAGCATATATGTAATAAACAAGAACTTTGTAATAATTTCTAAGTTGAGGAATAAAAATGATGAATATTCTTTTCAAGGGTTTCCATATTAATACTTATTAACTTTATTTTCTGGTTTTTTTTTTATTCGTCAAGAAAAAATTTCCTTTATTGAGGTGATCATTTCCTTTGATCGGATAATCATGTAAAGATTTCTCATTATTTATATCTTTTTCACATGCCGACGGAAACTTTCCAAATGAATCTTATAAAGCTATTTTTCTTTCTTCTAGATCCTTCCTTTTAGACTCAAGTAACTATATATAAGAAAGTGAAAAGTCTTATGAATGATTATATATTGCATTATAAACAATTATCTTTTCGTTTAACCTTTTACTTTCCATTCTTGGCAAATGATGCCTTCAATTCGACGATTTAACAACGAGAGGCAACAATATGGTCACTCACCACACAACCGGAATCTAAAAATCAACAAACATATCGATAATAAAGAGACATTGAGAAGAATGCAGGAGCTTCCAACGCAAGATACAGGAAATAATGTATTTGCAAAATACTTGTTCGATGGTATTCCGTTCGACTATCATTAATCGAGAGTAAAGTATTTCTTTTTTTTTTTTTTTTTGAATAATCACTCATGATTTTATTTTTTTTAACTGCCCATCTGTTTATGTATGTTTCAATAGATATACAAATTTAGGTTAAGTCATCGACGCGACGCGACACAATGACGAAACTTCCTAGAGATCGACTCCTCATGGGAAAATCAATGTACCACACACGGACATGATGGTTAAATGATCTGAAGGGAAATCTCTCAGCTGTAAAGTTTGGATTATAATATTGTCGGACGTGAATTTTTTTTTTTTTGAATACCTTGAACATGTATCTCGCATTTAATCTTCTGTACATCAATTAAATAAAGAATTCTATTCTATTTTATTTATTTATTTTTTTGGTACTATACAGAGTTTCGTCTATGATATTGTGTACGCATCTTTGATATTCGCCTTTTTATTTTTTTTTATCGGTATTTCATGTAAACTTTAAAATTGGGATTCGTGTCATGATGATTAAAAGTTATGCATAGCGGCAATGCTTAAACGAGCGAATGATCGTCCAAACGCGTGCGCATTTTTGAACCCATATCTGATATATATCTCTATAGATTGTATCATTGAAAAAAAAAAAAACTTACAATTTATTCATCATAAATCAAATTTAGAACGGGATTATGCAAGCATGTAGAGATATACCAAATCAATCTTATCGTGTCTTATCGATAACATCAGCATCGACCACGGGAAAAAACAATGCTGCGCCATGGAGATTTTGTGCATCGTGAAGGAACCAATATATTTGAAATAAGGTTATGCATTAAATTAATTGTCCGCTTAAGGTTTACAACTTAAACCTTCAGGTTGAAACCTAATTGGTAAATATAAATTTACCATTACCTTATAGTTTACCGTTCATTCGTTAAAAATTCGGTTGCATTTAATTTGATTTGTTAAACAAACAAATATACCTCATTAAAATGTTTCAATACTTTATTTTTTTTTATTTTATTCCTCTTTTTTTTTTTCCTTTTCATACCACTCGCCTATTCCACCATATCATTTCATCACTTCAACTAACCCATACATTCATTTCACGATAAAATAAAAATCGTGCAAAAATTTAATTATCTTTGTAAAAGGTAAACAAAATAAATAAATAAATAATAATAATAATAATAATAATAATATCACATAAATTCCACAATTCTCGATAAAAATAAGATGAAATAAAATAAAAAATAAAAATAAAAATCACAAATCGACCTTTTTCTTTTAAACATCTTTTAAAGAGGCCAAAACCTTTTTTTTTTTAATTTCTTTTTTTTTTCAATTTTTTTTTTTTTTTTTTTCCTTTCCTTTTCTTGTTTATTTTTAATTTTTTCCTTTTTTAATTTAATTTAATTGTTTATTTTTTTTTTTTTATCTGATAAACGAATAAGATTGTACATTAATAATCAAGAACCAGTTATTGTTTTTGAAAAATCTCTTGGTTGCCTTGACAAAGGACGCGAGGGCAGGTACCCGGGAACACATCCTTAGGATAAAAAAAAAAAAAACAAATAATTTCAAGCATTTAATCGTCATTCGACAAACTGGATTCAGTTTTGAACAAAATTTTCATCCCATACTCCCAGCTCATCGTCACCTTATTAATAATCCATATTCCTTTCCTTCGTCACATTCTTTCATTTATTCTTAACATTTGTTCTAGTAACAAAAAAAATCACCCCGTCCGTGATAGTATGTCCAATATTAACTCCGATAATTCCGAATCCATCACCGTACAAGTTGGTAAGTTGAAAGAAAGTTAACCGTTATAGATAAAAAAAAAAGACTCGTTATTAAGGAAAAAAAAAAACTTTTCTTCTTTATCGGCACAGCTCTTCGTATAAGGCCCTTATCTGCTGAAGAATTAGTTAATATACCGACACGATTGCAAAAGAATGTTATTTCCGCCACCCCTTTCACTCCAAATCAAGTCGTCGTCCAAGGTGACAAGAAACGTTCCTACACCTTTGATCATGTATTTGGTCCGGAGACAACTCAAAAAGAAATTTATGACAAGGCGGTCATGAATTTGGTGGACAAATTCTTGGAAGGTACGTTGTTAATTTCTTTTCACTCTTGCAAAAATCGTTGGCGCAGTACACGAGCCTCACCATCTTCTCGTCTTGTGGCGCAGGAAATAACGTTACTTTGCTAGCGTATGGACACACATCATCCGGTAAAACTTACACGATAGGGTCAGCAGATAATTCCTCTTTAACTCAGGAAGCAAAAGGAATGATCCCTAGATCAATTACCACATTATTCTCTTGTATAAATTCAACCCAATATAAAACGCGTAAATTTTTCATGAAAGTTTCTTTCGCGGAAATACATAAAAATGAATTGATAGATTTACTTGATGAGGGATGTGATAAAAAATTGGATGAGCAAAATATCGAACAAAGTCCCGTTTTATCCGGATTACAAGAGATTAAGGTGAATTGTGCTGAGGAAGTCTTGGGGTAAATTGAATAAAATTTTTAAAACTTATTTTCATTATTATAATTATTATTATTTCATTTAATTGTAAAATAAAAAAAAAACTTTTTATTTTTCTCCAGTCTTTTGTCTTTAGGACAATTACATCGAAGAGCAAAACCGCAGGATTACCCTAGTGAGAATTCACATCTCATTGTAACAGTCACCCTATCACAACAAAAATTCATACCGACAAATTCTTCCGCTTCAAATTCTTCATCAAATACTCCACCATCGACTCCAAATAGGCTTCGTTTCGGTAAAAACAAATCTAGAGAAGACTTGAGGTCAACTAAACAATTCGAAGGTGATTGGGCTTCCGTGACGAGTAAATTTCATTTTGTGGATTTGGCTGGTAACGAAATGGTACGTCGGAATCGTAAAAGATTCTTTTGAATTGGAAATTGTGACCATCCTAACGTGAAACTTTTTTTTTAAATTAGGAAAAGGGCAGCTTCGATTTGGAAGATGTGTTAAAAGAACATTTTTCAACGAACGATACAACACCCAAAGTTGCGATCGGTAATATGATTTGCGCACTTGGAGATCCCGTACAAAACACAAAACTTTTACCTTACAAAAACAATAAGCTCACAAAATTATTTCGAAAATACCTTGGCAATAATTCTCAAGTGTTGATTCTAGCTTGTGTTTCACCTGCGGGATATAACATTAAAGAAACGATTAATTCGTTAGACTATGCAAAATTTGCTCGTAGTATAAAGTACACCCTCTCTAAAACCCCTTATCAAGAGGAGGAGGAAGAGGGTTGGAATGATTTGGAACATTTACAAAATTTGGTATTAAAATTAAGATCCGAAATTAGAGCTTTGAGAAATGCCACTATTTCAATTGAAAACGGTCTAGAATCGGGTTCAATTTCTTCATCATCATCCATTAATGATGCCGATATCTCAAGGCAATCAAGTTTGTCCCCATTAAATAATGGGAAAGAAATTGACAACCTTGAGAGTAAATTCGTCATACTTAAACGTTCTTTTAATGACCTTTCAAAAGAATTTACTAAATCTAAAGCTTTGGATTCTACAACGTCAACAATTAATGAGGAGACGATCGATCAAAACGTTTCATGTTCAGAGGAAGATACCGATAACAATACTCTGGTTGATAACGTATCTTCTTCTTCAGCTAGCGATTTAATGTATCAACAAATTTCAATGTTAAAACAGGAAGATGGGAAAACTTTTATTAAAAGTGTTTGGCCGAGTTTTCAGAAAGCTGTTGGTCCCGTTATTCAAGAGTATGAAAAATCTATCACTTCACTTGAGAATCAGCTATCTTTGGTTCGTGCCGCTTTATCCCATTCAGAAACGAGAATGCAAACTCAAGAACGTAAACTCGTTGAAGCCGAGGATCATAACGAGCAGAGTAAGCGCATGATAAACGATTTAAAATATCAAATTTCAAAAATTAGCGAACGGGAAGAAACCACCGAAAGTTACATTAAAGATCTTGAGGCAAAATTAAATTCGGATAGTTGTGATCAAGAGAAAGAGAAAAACAGCATCAATGCTCTAAAGAATCGCGTGGAAGAATTATTGAGAAATGAAGGAAATACCGAAAAAGTCATTAGAAAACTTGAAACCCGTTTAGAAGGAAGCGAAGCTAAAAATTCAAAGTTGAGTAAGCAAGCATTACAACTTGAGAAAGATTTACATGATAAAGAGGATGGATATCTCGCCCTCATTGAACAATTTGAAAAACAAAAGAACATTGATAAAGAGGAGAAGCAATGGTTATTAGGAGAACTTGAAGATCGTGATTCTAGAATTTCACAACTTGAGGAAAATGTTGAAGTTCTCGTCAAAGAAATTGAAAATATGAAACAATTAAAAATCGAGATCACCCAACCTCCGAGAAATTCTCATTCAAAATCGTCATCTGTTTCTTCCGCTTCAAATGTCGAAACTCCTTCCTATAATCAATCTGATTTAAAACCTTCGATAAAAATTAGTGAATTCCCATCAGTTTTCACCCTCGAGTCACAACTTGATAACCTTCAATTAACTCATGAAAGAACGGTGGAAGAATTAAGTGATATTCAAAGGAAATACAAAACATGCCTTGCCGAACTTAAGGAACTTCGGTCTCAATTAACGGACGCAAAATTAGAAAAATTCGCAAAGACGATGGCCAATTCTGCAAAGGAAGAACCTTCTAATAGTTCGGACTCCTTATCTACATTTACGCATCCAGTCAAAGCAAGGTCACTATCCGCTGATTTCAGAGGGGAAGAAAAGGCTAAAATTACAACGGCTTCTATCATTCAAAAACTCCAAATTGAATTGAAACAGCTAGAAGTCATGTATGCTGATAAAAATTCCGGTCTAGACACCGTAAAACAGGAATTTGCACGCCTCCAATTAAATTATCGCGAAAGCCTTGAAATCGTTGAAGAACTCCGTGAAGAAATTAAAAGAAGGGACGCTCTTGCTCAACTGGAAATCATGTCTGGGAAAATTTCTGAACTTCCTTATGATGGGGATTATTCAGAAACTACGAGTGAAATTTATCAGATTGAACTCGTGCAGAGGCTTAGAGAAGAAGTTGAACAACTTAAAGACGATCAACGTAAAACATTAGACATACTTGCCGAGCAAGAAAAAATTCCAAATCAGAACCTAGCAACGATAATTGAAAAAAATATCACTGAACTTAAAAATGAAATGAGTGAAATGATGCAAAAATATGATGAAAATCGTTTCTCAACCAAGGTTGTAAAGGATGATGAAGCTATTCGTGAATTACAACATAGGATAACGACACTTGAGGAACAACTCGTTAAAACTCGAGAAGTTTTGAAAGACTCGCAGATAATCACTGATTCTTCGAATGATGATTCCTCCGAGTCCAAAGAATCGTTACAAATTGATCAAAAAACGATAATCTCAAAACTTCGAAATCAAGTTGGTAAACTTCAAAAAGTGATTGTATCAAAAAGTCACACAATAGCTTCCATATTATATCCTTCAATAGAATATCAGAATTCGATGCAAAAACTTGAAGATGAACTTGAAGAAGCAAGACAGGAACTCGAACGTGCAATACGAACGAAAGATGACAACACTGTCACGAGAGCTCGAGAGAGCACTGACGCTACTTTGCTATACGTTGATAACCCCGATGAGGAAACTACGAGCGATTGTCTAGAACAGAATTCTGATGAACATTTAAAAGAATTGGAGGATAGAGTTAAGGATTTAGAAAACCGATTGACAAATACAAGAGATGTTCAACAAGACACATTCATGCAAGTACCTCTTTTGAACATTTCTTCTCCTACACAAAGATCAATCGATGAACTCCAAGAAAAGCTTGATATTCTACAGAGGGAATTAGTTGGTAAATCCGAAACTATTGAAAGTCTACAAGTCGAACGAGATATCGTAATATCCCTTAAAGAGCAGCTTGAAAATCTTAAAGGTGAGATAAGAAGCAAGCATGAGCTAATTGAATCCATGAAAAAAGACCTTACAAGTAATTTCATGTTGGAACAAAAATTAAGGCAAAAAGAGGCGCAAACTTTAAGTTTGAAAACAAACCTCTTGCAAGTCCAAAATCAGGAAAAATCTTTACAAGACGAAATAATGGAACTTAGATCGCGCCTTGCAAACATCGAAAATGGTGATGATGTAAATAAATCTCTTCAATCAGAATTAGTTAGTTTACGGAAAGAACTCAAAAATTCTCGTGAACGAGAAACCATTGCCACTGAAAGGCTTCGAGTATTAAAAGCAAGGTTGGAAAATGATTCCGAAGAGTCCCTATTGCAAGAACAATTAAATTATTTACAAAACGTCGAAATTATGCAGAAAAACAGGATCATTGCTTTGGAAGACCGAATTTCTAAAAAAGGAGTTCAAGTCGACGAATATTTAGTTCAACTGAAGACCGATTTAACTATTACCAAAGAGTCCAAGTCATCTCATATAAAAACGATTGAAGTGTTAGAGACAAAATTGAAGAACGTTGAAAATAAATCTGAATTACACGTTTTTGAGCGACAAATTCAAGAATTGAAATTAAATGAATCCAACCAACTTCAGAAAATTCATTCTCTCGAAAGTAAATTAAATGATCAAACTTCTAGCGATTTGAAGCAAATAAAACAATTGCTAGAAGAAATTAGAAATATCCTTGAACGAGAGCAAAAACAAGAACGTGAATTTGCCACAATCACTAATTCTTTAAAAGAATTTGAGGAGGACACGAGGATCAATTCTATGAGGGATGAGATTAACGAATTAATGGATTCAAAATCTGTTCTATATAATAAAGTTCAAGAGTTACAAACTAAACTTGCCATCTCAGAAGAACAACTTTTGAATTTTAGAAGTCTACAAGAAGAAATTGCTTATCTAAAGAATTTAGATAACGAACTAAAGAACACAATTCAAGAATTACATTTCCGATTCAATCAAATACGAGACTCCAAAGACTCGGCTGTCAAAGAATTAATGACCTTAACAGAAAGTTTCAATCTACAAAAGGAAATCGTGAAATTCCTTGAATCCGAGATGAAGACCTTGAAAGAGGAACTGATATCTACTCAAAAGAACCATATAACTTCAACGTATGAACTCGAAAAGGTATCCAGTTTACTAGATACAACCCAAAAACAATATGAGAATGAGAAGAAACGAGCAAAGGTTCTAGAAGTCGAGGTTGAAACTTTCAAACTCGTAGGAGATTCTGGCGATAAGAACATAAACTCTTTACGAGAAGCTTTAACAAATACAAAGCTTGAATTGGTCGCCAAAAATGATTTGCTGACTGAACTTGAATCTCAAATGATGGCCATTGAGAAGGAGAGGGATCAACATATCAAACTTTCAAGCGAATTTACCGCATCTCTTGATGAGAGCGAATCACAACATAGGGAAAGCATAAGCGTACTCAAATCTAGAAGAAAAATTTTAGAGGGTGAACTTGCCTCGGCTCAAGAATTGTCAAAATTAAGCGGAGAAATCATTGCAAGTCTTGAAGAAAAGCTTTTCGATGTGCAAACCCAACTTGAAAACGCAACGAATTCTGATGAAGAACAATCAAAGATCATTAAAGAAATCGAATCAAAATTAGGTGAAGCAAATGAAGTCATGACACAAAATGAGGATAAGTTGACAAAGCAAAACTTCCAAATTAGTGAATTAGAAACTGTGATCCAAAAAACTTATCTTGAATTGCAAACAGCCAAAGCATCTGAAATTGAGGTAAAGAAAAATGTAGAGGAATTAGAGTCAAAACTTGCAGAAGTCACTTTCAAATTGCAAAATAATAACTCGGCAGCTGAGATGGAATCCGTTAAAGAAACCACAGAAAAACAATTGATTCGTATCAGAGAACTTGAAGAATTATTGCGAGTACAGCAGGAACAATCAACGACCGAGAATAATATCGTCGATCTAACGGCAGAATTAGAAAAGGCTAGAGCAGATGAATCCGCAAGAATTGAATTTGTTAAAGAATTAGAAACCAAATTGGTAGAGAAGAATAATGATATAAATGAATTACAACAAGTTATAGAATTTTCTAACATAGAACTTACAAAGCTTCAGGACTCGGAGACAAAATTAGAAAGCAAATTACAAGATCTCGAAAATCAACGTATAGAGATTTCCAAACTTGATGAGACAAATAAAGCTGCTAAAATCGAAGATTTAACAAATAAACTTCATCTTGCTAGAAGTCAAATCAAAGAACATTTAGAAGTCATTGCCGAACTTGAATCAAAATATAAACAACTTGATTCCGAAAAACTAGAACACATCAAGCAAAATACAGACCTTTCAGAACAAGTAGCGGAACTTAAAATGAGTATGGAAACAATATCAAATGAATTCAAGGAAGCGGTTAGCAAATACGAGAATGTAGAAGAAATATCGAAGCAGCAACAAAAATGCATTTTAGATTTAGAAACTGCAATCAATGAAGCCAAGAAAATTCACACTATCAGAGAATTTGAAAACAACGGAGCTGAACTTTCGAATTCAAGTGACAACTTGCTCGTTAAAATTGTTGAATTGGAAGCTCGTGTTACAGTATTAACCAATCAAAACAAGAGCTTGCAAGATGAATTATCGAAATGTGATGCTGATTCATTAAGGGAAATGAAGATCAAGATCAAAGAATTACAAGGCGTTAAAGATGAATTAGAAAATATAAATGAGACTTTCCTTGAAGAATGTAGTAAACTTGAAGAGAAAGTACAATCCCTAAGTAAACAGTTATGGATACTCGGAAATGATGGAAATGCAATGGCACAAGAGGTTGCCGATCTTAATGACCAGATAATGAGTCGTGAAAAAGAAATATCGATTTTGAAACGAAAAACTACAGGTTATAAAGAATTAGAATCAGAAATTTCACGACTGTTGAAAGAAAATGGACATTTGAAAGAAGAAATTAAAGATCTTTCTGCAAAGGCAGCCAAAGAAATTAATACTTCCTTAGTACGTACTTTGTCAGAAGAATCTAACAATGCCGATAAGGAAGAAGTTTCGAAACTATTGCAGCATGAAAATACGATTGCTCAACAAAATAATCTTATCAAAGGTCTCCAGAAAAATATTTCAGAACTTGAACAACTACTTGATGAATCTTGTAGAAGTGCTGGAAAAGATAATAATGCAAGCAAACAAATTTCGGATAATCTTTCAAAATCATCACCAGGTCCACCACCAAAACGTCCACCTCCACCTCCCCCGGTCGGTCCATTACCACTACCAATGCCAAATACATCAACTTCACGACCAACGACACCTATTCGTAGACCTTCAATGCCAGGTTTTCGTATACCATTTCCTCCACGACCAGAATCCGCAGAAAGTTCATCACAAGTTGCGGAACTCTTGGCAGAAATACAAAAATTAACCAAGAATATGGCGAAGTCGGAAAGTGAAAACTCAAAGAATCAACAACTTATCGAAACACTTGAATTTACTCTTAATGAAAGCGAAACATCTCTACAAATGACTAAAGAAGAATTGGATTCTGTATTAAGTCAAAAGCAGGATTTACTTAGATATATTAGTGATTTGCAATCTTCGTTAGATGAAGTAGAGGCTACAAAATCTGAAGTTGAAACTCAAAAAATAAGCATAGAAAAAGCTTTGAATGAAGAAAGAAAGGCTAAAGAACTTTCTGAAAGGGCGAGAATTGCTCTTGAAAATCGCGTCGAACAACTTATAGCCAAGAAAAATAAATTTATGTGTTTTTAAATATATAATAATCTTTTTTAATTATAACTTTATTCAAAATTATTAATTTTATTTATAATTATTTTTTTATATTAATATTTCCAATGTAAATTTTCTTTCAATAATTATACATTTACTAAATAATAAACAAATTTAACAAGATTTACAATTCATTTAAATAAGTAATCCTATTAATAACTTGATTATAGAATTAAGAAGGAATACAATTTTTGATAAAGCGAATATTGAAAATTTTTTCTTTGTGGAAGTTGACACTAAAGTTTTTATTATTTATAACTATAGGATAATATCACGAGGAAAAAGAAGTTCAAAGTGCAGTCACAGCAGGCGCTCTGTAATAATCAGAATCTTTATCGTATATATTTATGGGGGTAATAAATAATGTCGATCATAATAGATTGATTGGCTACAAGAAACATTGGAGGCACAGGAAAATTATAACGCACATTTTTTTTTATTAAAAATTTATAAAATATTATAATATATAAAAATTCAATGTTTTAAACTATAATAAATACTTTAAAATTGAGGAGCATCATTAAGTTTATCAGATTTAATTTAAATGAAAATTCAAGTTTTTATTGTTTACCGATTTTCATTGTAAAAATGGACTCGTACTAGTAAGGTTAGGTTGTATTGCACAGTGAGTATCCGGTGACTATTGTTTAAACTTGTTTCCAACTTAAAATTTTTTTTTTCTTTTTTTTTTATAAAAATTTATCAATTATTTCCAACTTTGAAATTTTTTTTTTTCTTTTTTTTTTATAAAAATTTACCAATTAATCGACATAACTTTTTTTTTTTTTTTTAATAATAAGAATGTATTTATTCAATCGACGTCGAAAGACAGAACCTAAATTCATTCACGTCTTAAGAGCATGTATAATGATATTACTATTAGCTTTCCTTTTAGCATACATCATTTTTTTGATTAACGAAGTGATTCATAGTGCCCCTGCTATACAGATTTCAGTAGAAGAGGTTGATGAAATGCCATTTCCTGGTATGCATATATGAAAAAATGATTGATATCGTATATCCTTATTTAATAATATTATTTCAGATATGGGATTTTACGGCCAAACTCCATTCGATGTAGATTGTCGATTTCAAAATGGTAAGCATGAAATTTTTTTTTTTTTTAGAGAAATAAAAATAAATTTTAACGTGACCTTATATAGGATTCGATGAAATATATAGCTGTAACGATACTTTGTCACAAACACAAATATTAGAGCAAGGTTATTTTGGATTTTCTTTAAATAAGAATAATTTAAAATATACAAAGAATACAGTAAGAGGTGACCAAATTTTAAGAATAACATTATTTTCTAATACACCTAATGATTTGATATCAATTTACCTTGTTGATTCCGGTAAATTAATAAAAGATGTTTTTCTCTTTAAACTTTGATGGCAAAATGTATTAAGAATAAAATTATGTATTGCATACATAGAAAATGATCCTTTAAAATCTCCGGATAATAAAGTTTACACGAATACTTTTCAATTTCTTGATTTCATGAAAGAATTATTCGCAAACAATATGTATCGTATTGCCAATAATCAGGTAATTGTCTTTTAAATTTTTTTTTTTTTTTAAAAAAAAAAGCCTACAGTTACCTTATTATTTGTTGTATTATAGCTTTCATTTATAGGATTGACGAGGAATCAAAAAAAAATAATTGATCCTGAATTAAGTGGTATCCTTGGATTCAATCCATCTTATAATACCAAACATCGTATTATATCCAAACTTCGTAAGTAAAATAAAATCATTCCGCTTATTCTTATTATATACAATATTAAAATTAATTATACATAACAGAGAGCACACCTCTTCCTACTGAACCGAGTACTGGATATTACAGTGAAATTGAATTAACCGTAACAAGTTACCGTATGCAAGTGGAGACAGAACAAAGGTATGTAATGAAAACTGATATTCACACAAAAGAAATAAATACATTTATTTACATCTCTGCTCCAACACTTTAGAACACAAACTGTAAGTTTTCTTGATTACTTATTATTAATTAATGAACAAAATATTAAAAGTATAGCTTAAAATCTAATCAGCTCGTATTCCACTTTAATAATAAAAAGTTACTCAGTGTGTTTGGTCTTATGGGTGGTGCTTGGGGTTTGGCATCGGCATTGTATGCGGCTTTATTTGGTAATTGTATTTTTTTTTTTAAAAAAAAAAAAAGTGGTTCAGATTTTTATATCATATTATTTCTTTACTTTGCAATAGGCGTCGATTCGATTCATCCTTGGGGTTTTATACAGTCTTTTTATTGTGGATATGGTCATAGAATACATAATAAATTTAAAAAAACAATGCCAGTACTTCCATTAATCAATCCTCCTTCCTTAATGACGGAGTTAAATTCTTCTTCTCCAAGCGTTAAAGAATTACATGATCGCTTAACTTCTCTTGAAATTTTTTTAAAGGAATATGTTGTAGATGTAAAATATTTAGAAAAATCAGAGCAAATGGATCAAAATAAATGAGTGATGACAAATAATCGTCACTTATTCGTAAGAAATATGTATCATAATGAATTTATTATTATTATTTTTGGTTAATTACATTAAATAAATAAAAAAGTGATGTATAATGTACCTCAAACAAGAACATAGTAAATGATTGCAAGGACTAATTATTTCATTAATGTTAAGTTTGCTACCGGTTTCATGATTTGCTATTTTCAATTCCATTACAAAATGTATTCTTTAAAATAAGAGATAAGTTACGTAAGTTAGTTCATCGTACAAGTAAACAAAAATCTAACGCTTGCATACATTAAATATCATCAAACAATAACTCGAACGAGTATATTCCACAAAGCATTAGTTTATTTCTCATTTCCTTTTTTTTTTTAGATATATAGATTTTCCAGATATTTTCCGAGAGAATCTATTAAGCATCGGAATTGTCTGTGTGTACTTATTATTACATTTCACAATTTTTAAAGGTTTGATCACAATTCATTATTTTCTTGCATTAAAAATAACCTGGTGTATCCTGATTTATAGAGTATTATTATTATTACTTTGTTTAAATGATTTTATTAAGAAAATTTATACCCATGCAATTTTTTTTTTTTTTTTTTGAAGATTATCTTCTCTCATCTAATAATTATAACGCTAAGAAAGTTTTAATCTTTCATTCGATAAAAAATCGATCGTTGGAATTACGTAATACATGGTGGTGTTGTGATTTTCGTCTGAAGTTGGAATTCAAACGATCTTCCGGTGTCTGAAATTGAGATTCCAAGTTCAGTTAATTGTAGGATATAATGATAACGTCGAAACCTTTAAAGCTCACTAAGAATTAGATCAACTTTGTGTATTATCAAATAAACGGAGGTATGAGAAAGAAAAAAATTTTTGTCATTGAGCAATCAAATATCAAACCACAAGTTTTTAAAATTATAGTATGTTAACTAGATTAGGTTGGTGTGCGGCGGCTTTGTCGCCGCTAGTTATGGTTATTATACTGCTTTAGTTGTAATATATCCTTTATTATTACACGGTCCATTAGGATTGTGCGGAATTTAATGTACTGATATTTTTTTAATCATACCTGATATTTTTTT
>CAJVPP010000329.1:0-35779 GCA_910592005.1 Funneliformis mosseae | reverse complement strand
TCTTAATTCTAATAATATTATATCTGATTTTGTTATATCAGAAACTGATATTAATATTACTGATATTGATATTAATTCAATGGAAAAAAATAATGAAATTTTAATAGAAAATGATTCAGATTCAGATGATGAATATGATCAAATAAATATAGAAAATCAATTTGGTAAATATCTTCAAGGTTGGACAGATATGTTAAAGGAAGAAGAATTAACTAATAATGATGATGATTCAGAAAATATAATAGATGATATTACTCATCCTGCTATTGATAGTAATGCAAAATGGATATTAAAAAATCTTTTTAAAAATGATCTTAATTTACTTTTTTAATTTTTTTTTACATTTATTATTATGATGATATGATGTTTAATAGTTTTTGGTTCATTTAATAAAGATTTAAAATATTTTATAAATATTAAAAAAAGTTACATGATTTATCTTTTAAACTGTTTATCTATAAATTTTTAAGTAATTTTATTTTATTAATAATTTTTTAAAGATAAAATATTGTTAAAAATAATTAAAATTTTAAACTTATATATCTTACTAACTATTGATTTTAAAATATAAAAATATTATTATTTAATAGGTTTTAATAAAATAATTTCAATAAATTAATTTTTTTTTTATAATTATTTAATTTAGATAATAAATTATTTTTTAAAAATTAAAAAATTAAAAAATTAATATATATTAATAATTACTAATTTAAAAAATTTAAAAATACTATTATTAAGTGTATCTTAATATGACAAACTAATAGATTTTATTTTATTTTTTATGATCATTAAATATTTCTATATTATTTTATATCTAATTTTATATCTTTAATTTAACGGATATATTGTCCCAAATATGTCCCATACATAAAAATTAGAAACATGTCCTAAAATTATCCTGTCCTGTCCTGTCCTATGTCCCTGTCCTATAACAACACTGGGTATACTAATAAATATATATAATGAGATGAAAGATATCATATATTTCATTTTGTTTTTTTTTTTATTTGATTTTTGAGATAAAAGTAACTGTAACATAATAAGTGAAGTAAATAAAAGCTTTAATTTTTTGCTTTAAATAAATTCTATTTTTTTTGTTTTATTATTGTTAAGGCTATTTTCAGAGATATCAAAGCTTAGTCTTTATCTAAAGAAATTATTTTTGAATTAGTAACAGTTAAAAAACTTTTTCTTTGTCAAGAAGAGAAGTAAAAATTGACTATATTTTTATATTTTTTAAAATGTTTTAAAAAAAATAACTTCTTTTATTTTTTTTAATCAATAATAGGAGCATCTCTTCTTTTAGTAACACCATAAATGTGAGAGCTTCTACAATGCTACTACTTGTAACGAAATCACCAATTCTTAAGATTTCATTTAGAAACCAATACTTTTTCAAAAAATAGTTCCTTAATTTTAAAATTTCTGATTATTGAAGTATTTTAATAAACTGTTTTTTAGCTGCTTAATTATTTTCTGGTTTAAAATGATTAACAAAAAGAGTTTTTTTTTGTTTTTTTAAATTATAATTTTTATAACATTTTATAAATAATTTTATATTTACTATTTAAGAGATTAAATTTTTTTTATAGAATAATTATACAATATAATAAAGCTTTATTAATAAAATAATTAATAAAATTCAATTGTTTTTAATTTACAGAAGATGCATCTTCTTTTGAGATTTACTTTAATGATAGCAACTCTTTTCAATGAGAACCTATTATACAATTTCAACTAAGACAATTATATATCTCTTGAATTTTTGCTTACACTTTGGTAGGTAAAAAACGTAAGGGTTTGTATTGTTTAGGAATGCAAGCTATTTACAGTACTGTGATTGTAAAAATGTGAAGATTCACACAAAAAAAGTATTAATCATCAAGTAGGTTAATAATATGAATAATGAATTTTGTTTCATTGAATTCTACTTATCCTAATCTTAAGAATATAAGCATCCCCTAAGAACAAAGCATTCTTATGATTAATTCATTTCATTAAGTCAAAACTTTTTAATAATGGCCGAATTAAGGTACTTCACGTAATATAAATAATTTATTTCAAGAGCTTTACAAATTCGAAAATAAAAAATACTTGATCCTACAAGCTTCATAAGCCCTAACAAAATTCACGTCTTGAAATAATCTGAACTAATCGATGGTTTTCTTACGTTTTCGATGTTTAACTCTGCTACTCGAACCCGAATTAGGAACTTCAAGCATCAAGAGATGCCGATATGCTTCTATTACCTAAAAAGAAATAAGGAGGGGGAATCACGATAAATAAAATTCGAACTTTAATTTCAATAAAATTGACAAGTCATAAATATTTAAATATTTCTCACCAGATCTTTCATTCCATCTGCTGCCATTATGAAAGGATTTCCTTCAACTTTTTCGAAAATATATTGTTTTTTCATTACAGGAAATCGAACACATTTTAATAAGGAAGGAAGTGCCGCAAACCTATCACCACACCAAGGCTTGGGAAAGTTATTTGAGCCATCGTTTTGTATATCCGATTGTTCATTATTTAATTCATAAAGATTTTTAATATTTACAATTCCATTCTCAATTAATTGAATATCATCTACAGCATCTTCAAAATTTTCTGGAAGTTCTGATGGCATTGATGCAGATGTTGAAGAAGATGGTGGTAAATCTTCATCATTGACCCGAGTATTTGTAGAATTCCGTGCCGATGATGTATCTGAATCTGAAGAGTACGAATAATTTGCCCAACGAACAACCAATTCATAAATTTTCTCTTCGGAATTCACATTTGCTTCATCATTGTCGAGTGCTAGCCGCAAAATATTTGGATCTGCGTGTAACGTGGATGGATCCTCCAAAAGATCTTCAAAATTTGATGCAACAAAATCACGACAAGTTGTTGATGTTTTAGCACAAGAATATTTTTCTTTATATCAGTAAGTTGAGGATTTTATAAAAAAAAAAATATTAGAATCGTGAAAATTACCAAAAATAATAATAAGAATAATCGTAAGGTAATATAATTTACCGGCAATCGCCCAAATTCCCCATACATTATCAACGTTCAATTCTAAACGGAAATAACGTAAACACTCCTCTCGTACAGGGAAAATTTCAAACTTATCAGCTAATGCCAATAAATCTTCCGCGTCACATAAAGATGTAATATTTACATTAAAAGTATATATGAATGTTAACAAAGCAAGGAACGCGGAATGATTTGTTTGACATAATTTAATTGTATCCTTCTCTTTCCCGTTCGTTAACATTGATTCAAATACAGGAGAGGAACTTGCTAAGATTCCTTTATGCGCATAGAATAATTTCTCACGTGAATTATCATCAAGTACACAAAACGTGACATCTGAAAAACGTGGCGAATTTACTAGTTTATCAAATGGATTACTAATTTTTGGTGGTGAATCTAAAATAGATTCTTGAATCTCAAATTTTACACACAAGGATATTGTATCATTATTAATGAACCTATTTAATAAAGTAAAATAATAAAATTAAATTTTTAAATTCCTTTTCAAACAAAACTAAGGACATGATTATAATGACCTGTCCATTTCATCTAATGTCATGAGATTTTCTTCACCCCATGTGGAATGTTCTGATCATCCCATAATGTAAGATAAACAAAGGGTCTTTAATAATCAATGTGTGAAATTTTCAAATTATAAATCAACGTTTGAAATATGTACGTACTATTACAAAACCAAACAGGCAACTCCACTTTTCGAGCAAAAATAAAACAGAAGGTTAAAATGGATTCGAATCAATGCAAATAAATGTAATTCAATTTAATTCCAAATATACTTTTGCCAAAATCCATTCCTCTCGTTCTCAAGTTTTCCAGGACAAAGATTATACTGACTTTTTTTCTAATTCCAAGAAGACATCCTGGCGTTGTCTCTAAAATCCCTAAATATAATGACAGAGCCTTTCACATAAATTTAATACAAATCAATTATTTGTATAAATTCAAATTAGAGGAAAAGAAGGTTAATACTTCAATATACCTGCGGGTTCTTCTGTCGTCCCTTATAGAACTATTCATATTTTGAAATAATAATTATAATTTAATTAATTACGTCGAATATAAATTTATATAAATTCTTAAATTTATATTATTGAATACCTTAAAGACCCTTGATAATTCAACGTGTTCATTTTTATCAATTAATCAAGATTATCAAAGTTAAATTTTAGGATATGAAAAGAATAAATACAAACCATTGTAACCCGTCAGCACTAAAAGGCGGACTAGTATGTTCCATAAAAGGTCGTATCTCACTCCAGTTTGTTATTTTCCACCTATACACATAAGTCAAAATTCCACCGCTACCTTGAGTAGAGTCGTTGTTTTTGTATTTTAGACGTGGAAGGCGAACCATTTGCTTTTTACTAGTATATTATATTTACAAAATTTACGAAAGTTATTTAATTTCACAGGGAAAGAAAAAAAAAAAATGAAAATAGATTAAAAAAAAAAACGATTAAATTGCATTTATAATTCACGTATGTGTAGATCATTTAACGATTTAAAGTTGAATCTTAATGGTTGTAGCCCGACTCTTGCCGATTCTGTCACTGCATACGTCTTAAACGTGCATCAAAAGAAATCATACATTCATTTGCCATGCGACTCATCCGAGAGAATATTTTGGAATGATCTACATCACAAATCAAAAATTTATCCTACCGAATTGGGGAATGATGAAATTATTTTATTAATACTTCACCAGAAAGCCATGCGTCATTTTTACCAAAAGTATCGTAAGCATATTCTTGTGAATCATGTTACAAGTTAAACGATCAAATCCATAGCGCGCATTCAAGTATGATTGCAAAGGAATTTGATGCGTATCATTAATATTATTAAAGGAGAATGAAGGAATAGAACAGAATGAAAAAATTTGAATAGTATTGGGTGAGATAGGTTAATGAACACTATGTGTTTTAGTTTCAATAATTTGGTTTATCCAAACATTCATAAGATTTTTGTAAGAGATGTCGATGGTGAAAAGATTTTCGACTGTTGAGAATTATGTAAATTATTTTTGCACGGTAACTTCATTATTCATTATATTCAAGCATTTATGTAGTTTATATTTATGAAGGACATAAGGATAATAATTTTAATGTTCGATTTCACCCGAACATTGATGAGTATAATATACATCGAATTAAATCACAGGAATCGACTCGACTCTTGTTTTGTGTGGAGAAATTTATCTTATCACATAATATAGTTAATCACGTGGTTAATGACCGTAGAGAAAACAGGAATTCCAGGAATTCGATTATCAATATAGGGATTTGTTGATGATGATAAAGGCAATCATTAATCAGATCAATTTTATTGTTTTTTCAAAAACCTAAAACCAACACTGCAATTAAGACTGGTGCCTAGTTAAAGACACTACTTATTGTGCAAATTATCGACTATAAATGGAAAAGATTATATCATGATCTCCGAAGATGGTTTTGTGCGAGAGAAATCTTACATGGAAATTATCAATGAATTCGTAGCGGCCAATGTTCATAAAATGAACCAATGCCATTTGATAATTTCTTACCAAAGAATTTCCAAGAGGATTTGGAAAATATCACAACGTTGCACGACATTGATCGAACGAATTATGACGCAATACCTTGGCCTTTTTGAAAATGTTCCGAGATTTTTTACATCGAAATTTAACAGGTAATGAAACTTGATTTCTTTTTGGCTCATTCCTTTCACCTAACCAATCAAATTTACGATACCATCATTAATACATTGGCTTTGCATTATATATAGTAAAGGATAGTAAAAGATATGTATTTAATAGTAAACATAGCAGATAGTTGTAAAAAATGAATTATTAAAAAAGCAATTAAACATTCATTATTTCCTATATTAATTGGTTCATAGTAATGAACTTTCTTTGTTTTATTTGTGTAATTTAAATTAACATAACAAACATTCTAAAATGTGAATTTTTGTAATTTGGTCAAATGACCTGAGAATTCTTGTATAAAAATTGGAACATTCCTTTTTTTTTTTTTTTTTTTTTTTTTTATTATTATTATTATTATTATTATTTTATTTTTTTAATATTATTATTATTATATTAAACATGAAGAGTTTAGCCAAGGCACAATTAGAAAGGGTATTTTTTTTTTTTTATGATTTTATTGTTGACTGGAATCCTAGAATTCGTTAATAATATTTTTTTTGCTTTGTTGAATATAGGAGAATTCACCTTCTTTAACATCAGAAATTCCAAAATCTCACCCTTGGTCTTGCGGTCTCTTGGATCGAGTTGCGACACCTAACAAAATACCCGATAAATCTCTTGATAATTCCGCTTCACCTAACAAATCTGTCCAAAAATCTTTTCATCTATTAAAATTTAAATTAATAAAAGCTCAATTGTTCAATGATTATAAGAAAATCGCCGAAATTTCAACCGATATGCTAGCAATCCATCCAAATAGTTATGCAATTAGGTATATTCGCGCTGATGCTTATCGCGTTCTGTTGGAATATAAAAAAGCAAAACTAGATCTCGATCATGTAATTTCCCTAAAACCAAAAAAACAAGAGGCAATCTGTTTTAGAGGTGTCATGCAATGTTTCCTTCGAAATTTCGATGAAGCATTAGATGACCTAAATAAAGCCATTTTAATGGATGAGACCGATGGCTATGCTTACAAATGGAGAGGTTATTGTCATTATAGATTGCAACATTACAATCAAGCTCTGGATGACACTAATAAAGCTATTAGTTATGGTGTAAATGATGCTTTGGTTTACATCAATCGAGCTGATATTTATCGTGAACTTAAAAAATTTAACAGAGGGATGGCCGACATAAAAAAGGCCCTGAAATTCGAGTTAACCAAAGCCGAAAAAGCTAACGTAATCGGTAATCGTGGAGTCTTATTTATGAATGCTAGGCGTTATGAGGAGGCTGTCGAGGATTTTACAAAGGTAAATTTTAAAATACGAAAACGTATAATATTACAATCTCTATAAATTTAATTTTTTAATTATAATTTATTTATTTATTTTCGATTAGGCACTGAAATTACAACCCGATAATGCAACTGTTCTTCGAAATCGAAGTAGCGCTTATCGCATGTTAAAGAAAATGGATAATGCTGTAGAGGATTTGGAACGTGCATGTCTCATTGATCCGGGCAATCTTTATCAATATGGAATACGTGGAGCTTTATATATGGAATTAAGAAGGTGGAGCGATGCAATAACAAATTTCGATTTGGCCGTACGATATCATCCAAAGAGTGTCACCCCTTATTCTAATCGTGGCGAAATATTATTTAAGCTAAGAAGGTACAATGAAGCTTATCTCGACATTAAAAAGGCCTTAGAAATTGATCCTCAACACATGGTTTCTCTTCAGCAAATGATAGATACTTGTCGAAGGATGGGCGATTATCCAAGAGCTTTATCGACGGCAAACAAAGCCTTGATTTTACATCCCAAAAATAAAAATACCTTGATACTTCGTTCTGAAATCTATTATCATCAGAATTCCTTTAAACAAGCTGTCAAGGATTTAGATGACGCTATCAAACTTTCTCCAAAAGCATGCTCACCACTTTGCTGCCGATCCGAAGTAAATTCTAAACTGAAAAATTATGATTTGGCTTTAGCCGACATCAATCAGGCGTTGACAATTCGAGCATCAAATCCTTTTGCTTATGAGATACGTGGCAATACCTATCGTAAACTTGGAAAGTATTGCGAAGCTTTAAATGATTTTAATAAATCTTTAGAGTTGTTACCATTAAATGCCACTTATCTTAATTCAGATGATCATAACATCAGGGCCAAACGAAATCATTCAGGATACGATGAAGGGTTCACTTTAATCTTTAAAATGCAAGGAGAACGAAATTTTGCAAGTATTTATGCAAGGCGTGGAGCAACATTATTAGCGTTGGATCGTTATGAAGAGGCATTATCGGATCTGAACCAAGCATTAGCGTTACAATCTGAGCATTTACTTGCATTAAAGAAGCGAGCATGCGTTTATCAAAAGATGGGTAAATTAGATTTAGCGTTAGACGATATTAATAGATTTTTGGAGCTGAGGAAAAAATACAATATAACTGGATTCCGTAAATCAGATAGCACTTCCGGAATTCGAATTCGTGACAGCATAGTAGAATCCGCGAAATCTTGATCAATTTGAAACTTTGTGGGAAAAGGGTTTAAGAACATTATTAAAAACTTTTTTTTTCTTATATTCATTGTATTATAAATATGAAATAGATAATAGAAGATGAAGCAAAGTAGACATTCTTTTTTTTTTTTCATTTTTCATTTTTCCATTTTCATCTTTCATTTTTTTTTTTTTTCATTACATATTCGTATGCTGGTCATAATAATAAATGAGATAATTTCCAAGATTTAATAATATATTATGGGAGGCCATCGTCTTGATGTACTAATAATATAACAAACAAAAATGCACATGTACATCTATGTACTTCAATAATTTTCTTTTTGTCGAATCAAAAAATTTCCTTGCATAAAATTACGGGTTGAGACTTTAAAGGTTACCCTATTGCCAACTCATTTAACTTTTTGATTCGCCTATTGCGCCACTTAAATTTATCCCAACAAAAAAAAAAAATACCATCCCAAGTCTAAGCCCCATGCATTCAATAATAGTATCTTTCTTCCCCATGAAAAGAAACATTATCCCCATCATTTTTTTTTTTGTTGACCAATGAGCAAGCAGTTATTGATATAGTGATAAAGAAAAGGATTGCACAACATAATCATAATTTCTTCTAATACCATATTACAATCAAAGATACCTCGTGTAAAAAAAAAAATATCATCCATAAATGGAACAAATTATTAATGATAATTCTACATGCATTAAGTTTACTTGATTTATTTTACTAATACCTTTTATTCCAAGAATCTATTTCACCTTAATAGGATTCAAGAATTGCATTCATCTACATAACATAAATATTAATAACAGGTTTAACAAATCTGAATTTGGTATAAAATTTCAGGGTTCATGGCTTTTGATAACAGCAGGTTTAGATTAATCTAGTCATCTTGTTTAGGAACGGTTCAGGAAACAAAGCATTAAAGGGGTTTCTAAATATAGAACAAATTAGTGAGTTTAAATTTCACAATAATAAATAATGCTTTTAAACGAAGAAATTTTACCTCCATAGTAAATTTGTAAACAAGCAAACTGGTTTTTGAAATATTAGGAGATTTTTTTTTTTAAAAAAAAAAATACTTTTTGCAATTTGATTATGTAATTTTTTAATACCAAAACATTATATAATTCTCTCCTTTCCATTCCATTCCATTCCATTCCTTTCATTCCTTTTCCATCAAGAGGATTTCTTTTTCTTTTTCTTTTAAGGAAAAATTCTTCATTAGTTTTTTTTTTTTTTTCGATATATATTTATTTATTATTCAAAAATGAAAGGTTTCTTGAAAAATAAATTAAAAAAGGTACGCATATCATGCTTTATAATTACTTTTTTGTTACAGAAATTCTTTACTTACCTTCGCGATAATACGATATTAGGCCGACAATGAAAACGTATCCAACGCATCCGCTGGTTCGACCTTTTGGATTTGTGGCTTATTAGCTATTATTAAATCAAATCGAGCCATTCCAAAAGAAAATAAGAACAAGTCTTTCAATTTTTTTTCCAAATTAAAACAAAATTTCAAAAGACCCAAATTCTTTCATCCGGCAAAATTTAAAATTTTTAAGGCTCAATTATTTGAAAGCGATGAAAAAGTAATCATATGGTGTACAAAATTACTCGAAGACTACCCGGATAGTTATAGTACAATATGTGACCGGGCTGAATCATTTCGTGAACTTAAAAGTTATGAGGACGCACTAAATGACTTGGATCATGCCATCACTCTTAAACCTAATAAGACGAGAGCTTGGTGTCTTAGAGGAATGATTAAAAGTTTGCAAAAATCTTATGTTGACGCTGTATCTGACCTTAATAAGGCCATTGAAATCGAACCTAAAAACAGTCTCGCTTATAAATGGCGCGCTTTCTGTTACTACATGATGAGATATTTTGAAGAAGCTTTATTGGATTTGAATATGGTCATTAAAGTAGGTCAAATCGACGCGTTTACCTACATCAATCGTGCAGACGTTAATCGAGAATTAAAAAGGTACGAAAATGCGAAAGAGGATATTAAAATGGCATTTAAATTCAAGACCGACAAAGCGTTGGCTTACGGAACTCGCGGAGTGATTCATCTTGATAACGGTCAATATCAAGAAGCAGTCTCTGATCTCACAAAGGTAATGCATTTCCATTTCCGTTTCGTGACTGCGTTGTTTACCGTGTCACGTACAATACAACTCCATACTTTTATCGTGCTTTGTATTAACTTCTTCAAATCAACTAAATTCTAGACCTTGGAACTCCAACCAAATAATGCAATTGCGTTGAGAAATCGTAGCGGAGCATACCGGATGTTGATGTTTCCTGATAAGGCTTTAGAGGATTTGGAAAAGGCTTGCCTCCTCGAACCAAAAAGTGATTATCAACATGGACTTCGCGGTGCAATTTATCTTGACATGAGACGTTGGAGTGACGCCATGAAGTCGTTTAATAATGCTTTAGAATTTCATCCTACTAAAGTTAGCCCGTTCGGGAATCGCGCTGAACTCTATGTTAAATTACGGAGATATGGTACATATTTTTTTTTTTACCTTTTAGTTCATTAATATGTGCTATTGATTCTTATTAACGTGTACATTTTGTATGTGTAATTTCTCACCTTTTTTTAATGCAAAGATGAAGCATTGCACGATGTTAATTTTGCGTTGGAACTTGAACCAAATAATGTAATTGCTTTACAACAAATGTCTGACATTTATCGACGGTTGAGAAAATATACGGAAGCATTAAGTCTTGCTGATAAAGCATTAATGATAGAACCTTTGAATGTCAATACTTTGCTACTTCGAGCTGATATCCATTATTTAATGAAACGACCGCAGGATGCAATATCAGACTTGGATAAAGCTACTAGGATTGCTCCAAAAAATTCATATGCTTATTGTTCAAGAGGGGAACTATATTGTAAACTCCATCGATACGGTAAGAAAATTACTTATTTCTTTATGAAAGAACAAAAAAAATTTGACTAGATGGTTGACCATTTTTTCTTAAACTTATAGATGATGCTTTGATAGACCTTAATCATGCGTTAAAAATTAAAGCTACGAATGTATATGTACTTGAGATCAGAGGAAATGTTTTTAGAAAGCTCGGAAGTTATGAAGAAGCTTTATCTGATTTTGATAAATCATTAGAAATAGAACCACTAGACTACACTTATATTGATTCAGATGATCATGACCCCGACGTTAAAAGAAATCATAGTGGGTATGATAAAGGTTTAAGCGTGACGCAACAGATGCAAGGTGAAAGAAATTTTGCCAAAGTTTTCAGTAAAAGAGGAGACGTTTATTTGAAACTTCATAAATACGAAGAAGCTTTAATGGACTTTAATAAAGCTCTAGTACTTCAAAATGAGCACTTTTATACTCTAAAGAAACGTTCATATACATATTGGAAATTGGATCAATTAGATTTAGCCTTGAATGATATTAATAAATTCCTTGAATTGAAACCAAATTACCCTTCAGGTGTTCGCTTGATGGGCAACATTTTAAAAGATATTCAAAGAATTGGTAAAAAATGATCAATAAGTATTTTACGTTAAAATTGTAATATTAAAACCTTGTAATTTTTTTTTCTAGATGTAATAATGTATTGTCAACTTTACTTTAATCATTGTATTTGTTTGATATTATTTTGCTATTTATGTATTAATGATTAGACATTAATTTTGTATTAAAATAAAAAGTGTAATAATAATAATGTCTTTTGTAACAATTCTAGCTTTTTTATTTTTGAGGTCTGCTATTTTTTATTCTTTAAAAAAATCAATAATTATAATTGCAAGTCTTAAGAAATTCAAGGAATCCCTCTTGTATACAAAATTTTGATAATTATTATAATACTGACGCATTTTTGGAAATGTCTTGCGTTTGTTTAACTAAGCTATACCGTAAAGATTTCAATTTTGCGAGGTTCATAGTGATAATACTGATCAAATGATTTTTTTTGTTTTTTTGTTAAAGAAGATTATTATTATGATCTACTTGATTAGGTTTAGTTTATTTCGGTATAAACCGGTTTTTATGAGGATCGGAAAATCGAGATGACTCGGGTTTCGTTGACGGGATACTAAATATAGAAATGATCGAAAATGATCGATAGTGATGCCGGCCAGGGAATTATAAAAAAAATGTGCCAGTAATTTAGGCCAGTAGAACATCTGACGCGAAACATCAATTAAAAAAAAAAAAAATTCATTAATAGTTGATTCGAGATCAGCTTCTTGAAATTGCAAGAAACAATGATATCGATGCACGATCGCTTGTTCTCGTGCTTGTGCCAACCAAAAGTTGCAGCATTTAATTTTCACGGTGTAATGATCCATTCGACACCGTCCAGCAAATTCCCGCCGAAAAATTTATAAAACATGGAAAAGATCCTATTGCATTTTTTTGATCTAAAACACAAATGTGATGAAAAAAAAAATTCTCAGAACCGATTTTCTTAGCAATCTTCTCATTTATTATTCATACTAATAATTCCAAAGCCTCGCGAAAGAGAAGGAAAAATTTTTTTTCGTAGATCTTCGAATTCGCAACTTCCATAAAACCATAGTCTTGACAAGGAAATAAGAAATCTTTTCTACAAAAGGATCACAAAAAAGATGGATCTTTGACTTGATACACAGGAGCTTATGGTGATGAAAATTCACAATAACATTAAGATTGCCCATCAATTGTTCAGGAACACGTGATTTCTACCTCATGATATTTTGGATTTTGGATATTAATATTTTCGTTTACTTTAACAAAGAAAAAAAAAAAATTTATGATCTACCCAAATATTAATGGTTTTACTATATTGTGATATATCCGATGATTTTTGAAATACATGCCTTTAACCGATTTTGTCCCTTTCTAATCCTTTATTTATTTTAATACGAGCCAGTTAAAATGTAACAAATTAAAAATCGATAACTTATTTTGTAAAAGTGTATCTTTGAAGATCAATATTTTATTGTTTCAATTTTCATGGGAGATCGGCAATCAAAATGAAAATTAATTATTCAAACTAAAAAAAAATAAAAATTTTGAATAAAAAGCTCGTATGAATTCCTCAAAACAAAACGGAGGAGAAAACAAGATGAATCAAAGAAAAATAAAAGTAAAGATAAAACGGTTCTCAAACAAAATTCCTTATTTTTTTAAAAGGATAATAATAAGTGGCAAATCATTACTTGGGTTAAAGCGTTACCGTAACAGAAATTGTGATACGAATTCAATACGTTCATGGTCCAATACGGTAAATTTTGATACTTACATGTATATAGATGGTAGAAAATATCACAATATCACAAACAACACATCAACTTACGTTTTACCAAGTGATTCTTTTGAAATTAGAAGAGCTGATGTCGCACACGAACTTTATAAGCAACATTGGGGAAGTAACTTTTCTTCTCCTGTAAAGGAGAAATTAAATTCTCCAAAAGGTGCAAAAGTGTTGGACTGCGGGTACGTATACGTATACCCTAATATCTTTTTTCTTCTTTTTAAATTAATGGTGTTTTTTTTTTTTTTTTTCCGAAATTGATTAGTTGCGGCTCAGGAAGATGGTCATATGAAATGGCGGTTAAATATCCAAATTCAACATTTGTGGGATTAGATATGGTGCCAGTGTTTTCAAATAATGATAATGATGACAAACCATTAAACCTTGGGTTTTTTGAATACAACATATGTAACGGATTACCTTTTGAGGATTCAACTTTTGATTTTATATTTCAAAGGTCCATGATGATAGCACTAAATAAATCTCAATGGAATACAATGTTAAATGAATTCGCTAGAGCTATGAAACCCGGTGGCTGGCTGGAATTAATGGAAATACAAGTTAATGAAAATAATTTGACTAGAACCGCCAGGAAATTTCAAAACGCTCGTGAGTTATCTCGAAAACCTTTTTTTTGTTAATTATTATTATTTTTTTATTAAAATCAAATAAACTTTTTTAAAAACTTGTCTATTAGTCAATAAATACCATCAAGCAAATAACCATTATCTTTGTCACGACTTCCCGTTTTATCATCTATTAAAGTCAACGAACAAATTTACTTCAATAAAAGTAATAGAGAAGAAAGTTGCCGTGGGTAAATGGGGAAATGATTTTGGATTAGAGGTAGTTACAGTAATGAATAAATAATTCAATCTCGTTAAAAAAATAAATTTTTTTTTTTCGTATTAAAAGAAATGACTTTATTTTAGGTGGCCGACGTATTAATTGAAGTTTATAGAAGCATAAAACCAAAGGTAAAAAGAATAATGAACGTTACGGATTCAGAATATGATGAATTACTACAAAAACTTTCTTCCGAAGTAAGAAGTACAAGTAATAATTACATGTATATCACTACCGCCAAGGCTATCGCCAGGAGAATATGATATTGATCTAGTATTTTAAAATTAATTAATTATAGGTTTTCTAAATTTTTATTTTTATTTTTTTATTTTAATTCTTTAATTTTTTATATTTTTATATTTGTTTATTTTTTTTTTTTTTTTATTTTTCTTATTAAATATTTTATATTTAATAAATTGTTCCTTCTTAATGTTAACTTTGATTGTATGTGATTTGTTTGTTGACTTCGAAAGCAACTTATATTATTTAAGTTTCCCTGTCTAATCTCGGTCGTTTTCTTTCAAGACTTTCCAACCTCTCAAAACCCCTTCAGACTTAAAAAATGATGCTTTCGTAAATAAAATGCATACATTTTGTTGTTCCTTTCTAATTATTAAGGCCTTTACCTCGTAAGAAAGTGATTAACCAGTAATAAGTAGATCTGGGAGTGTCCTGAAAATAATAGACCGCAGTTCTGGACCAGATTAATAACTTTCAAAGACTTTTAAATAATCGTTAACGTTAATCTAATAATGCGATAAATATGGTTATATCACTTTTCTCTTCGGTCATTCGTTAATGTCAACAAAGATTCTCGCGGAGCGTTACTTGAGTTCTTTCGATAAACTAAGCATATCTTACATTCAATATCTCAAGTGTCGGGAGATTAATAAAGGTCAACATTTTAAAATTCACAAGTTTGATTTAATAAGCATGGGAAATTATTGAAATAGAATTTTCGGCTCGATTTATTGGAGGTGTAATATTTATTTGTTTTAAAGGACAATCACCCAGGGATTGTCCTCCGAAAGCAAATAGTTTAATACATAATGTACCTTTTTTGAATCTTTCGACAAAATTATTCGAGATAAATTTGTTAAGTACTAAGCAAGTGATAAGTAGTAGATATTTGGTTGTTTTCAAGGTACTTTATGATTGAACGTTTGTTCATAAACATTTTACAGATTTCATTTTCTAAAAGGTTTCTACAGAATGTAAAAATTTAGATTTATGTCGTTCTTCTTTGAAAATTGAGTTGTTGCAGAATTCATCACGTTAAGATTAATTCTGATCGGAATCTTACATAAAATAAGTACGGCCGTCTAACAAACAAGCATATCAGATTCTATTTCAGGATTATTTACGATAAAAATCCGATTAGTTTAGTAGATATAAAAAATTGGCGTTAGCATCTCTTTATAATTTGAATAAAATTAAAAAAAAAATTCGTAGTGCAATAAAAAAACGTGTTTACGTCATAAGTGATGATGTACGAATTTGTTTTATTTTATTATAAAAAAAAAGGTTCCATCAATTTGAATTTAAGTGATATGATTCCCAAAATGATAAAACACCTAAATCATGATATTTGTTAAAGATGTCAACATGCTGATCAAAGACCACATCATCTGTATCAAAGTGTATTGATAAAGGTGATCTTCCTTTCTTTTTCCAATCACTTAAAAATCCTTCTAATTCATCTTCAGAGAAATCCCACAAACCATTCAAATATAATTCAAATAAATGAGGACCGGATTTTTCAACCAATAAATCAAAAATAACTTTAGCATGACATCTACCCAGTTCACTATAATGGTAAATAGAATCTATGGTAAGACATTTCAATGACCGTAAACAAGTTAAAATTGTTTCAATATTTTCCAATTCACTTACATTATCAAACCAAATTTTCACAAATTCAAGCTTTGAACAAAATCTGGATATGGATTGTACATATCATTGAGTTGCAATGTAAGGTCAAGGACTTGAATCTATATCTAACTTTCTCAAATCACCCTTGGTACCCTCATTTAATTTCACATACAGTTCAAGGGGCTGTTCAAAAGGATAAATGATTATCAATTCTTCAAGGCAAGGGAACGTAACATAATGCAATATGCCAATTCCCAAATTTCTAAAGGTATGAAAGTATACTTCTAATATTTTTAGATTGGTCAAGAGATTTAATGATTTTGAATTCACATAAATATTCCCAGAGAATTTCAAATGAGTTAAAGTCTTTGCTTGAGTACCTAATACATTTCCCAATTTCTTGTATTCATATTTGCTCTTTGTAGTGAATTCTACTGATTTTAATCTTTTCTGAAATGCTATCAAGGTGGCTAAACCTTCATTGTCATAACTACAATATAACAATTTAACATAGATTTTCTCTAAATTTTGACAAATTATTGATAATTCAAAGAAAAAGTCCATTGATAAGCTACTTGAACATTCCAATTCAATTAAATTAGAAAATGTTATTAATGAATAAGAAAAATAGGCCAATGATAAATTTGGTAACTCAATAGAGCAAAGTACGCATCCTGATAATAAATTTTTCCAAAGTTCTTTCTCTACGAGATTTAAGTTATACTCCCTTATAAAGTCTAATGTAAATTTGTTTCCAATGATTTCTGAACTTATTTTTTTAATAGATTTTGATCAAATATCTTGACAATAAGTAATATAATTAAGTAATAGTTGCCTAAATGAAGGAAGTATGATGTTAATCCCTCTCATTTGAATTTTCAATTTGGATTTCTCAGGAAGACATCCAAAATATGATCTTGCGATTGCGCTATATTTGAATAGAACTTTAAAAGGATTTTTTCATAATAGGGGTGCTACATTCTCAAACTATCCCTTATTAACAAATATACATTTATGTAAGCTCCTCTTTTCTTCTTCTAACAATAACAAGAAAACTTTTCTAATAATATCTGTTGGTATAAACGGAATCATTAAACGTAAATGTATCTGAAAAAAAAAAAATTTTTTTTTAAAAAAGAGAGTTTTTAGATAAGGTTTATTTATCAATGATGAGTAAGGTTAAAAGCAACTTTTTGGTCATACAAGAGTTACTGAAATTTTAATTTATAATAATAAAATATTTTTTTTTGTTTGCATCAAATCATCAAATCAAAATTTTAATTGATAGTTTTAAGGAATTATTTTATTTATTAATCATAATGTCTTCTTCTCTTAAACATATTACCACTCTATAACTCTATACTGACTTGCATAGATTCCCCTTCCAAACTTTTATAATATTGAAATGTCTGATGAGTTAAAAAGAAAAAATTGTCAACATTCTGACGATGAAGCTGAAGGTCCATTAGAAGAAAATCTTCAAGAAAATGATCAAGACTTTTCATCACCTGAAAAGAAAAAATAACAAACAAAAAAAGCAAATAAATAACGCAAAACCAATTCCACTACTAAAGAAACTGTCATTTCTTTTTAAGCATTATCCTATGACCCGATGATTTTGTCTCAAGAGGAACGCAAGAGTGATATTTTAGAGAAATCCTTTAAAAAATCTTGCATAAAAGAAAAATCATCTCGTCGTGAAGTTTGAATCACAAAGGTATAAATGACAAGAATAAACATAATTTATTTTAAATTCAACTCATTAATTAGAAATAACTTTTTTTTTATTTAAAGAAATTGAAAAAACTTTTGACAAAGTTCAAAATATCGATAGAAAACTATCGCCTGACGATTTTGAAAAGGAACTTCTTAATCATTCAAAAAAGGCTATTTCACATAAGTTGGAATATATTGATAAAAAAATTAAAGAATTTGTAGAGAATGGTGATATTTTCTAATATTAAACTTTATTTTTTATTTTAATCTTTTGTTATTCTTTTAAAAGAACTTATTATTCAATTTCTAAAATAAACTTGATAAAACCATTTGTTAATATAAAATATTATATTTTAAAGAAAAAAATGAAGTATCTCAAACTTTGATTACATTATACCATTTCAATATCAAACATACTTGTCAACATGAGTTTATCACTAAACGCAACATAGCTAAAATAACTATCTTTTTAAAAGAAAAATCATTTTAACATATATGTGATTTTTTTTTTAAAAAAAAAATTAGTAAGGATAAAAACATTTTTCGTCTTAATATAATATGTTTTATTGATTACCTAATAAATTAGGTATAATTAAATAATTATAAAGAAAATTTCAATTAAATATTTTAACAAAAAAAAAAGTAAAAAAATTAACTTTGATAAGAACTGTTAATAAAATTATATTAGTTAGTATTTTAATTGTTAATTAATTATAATATTTTTTTTTTAATAAGATTTATTTTATATTAATCTTATTAAATTTTTTAAATTTTATTATTTATTAATTATTAAAAATCTTTTTTTTTAATTCAATTAATTAATATTTATTAAATTATTTATTATATTATAAAAATAAATTAGAATATATATATAGAAAAAAGTTTAAATAATTAATTTAATATAATCTTTAATTTATTAATTGCTAATATAGTTAGTTTTATTTTATCTTTTAATAATACTTTATAATAAAAAAGAAAAAATAATTTAATTAATATTAAATTTAAAATTATTTATACTTTATTTAATATATAAAATAAATGATAATTTTTATAATATTTTCTTACTTATTATAAAATATTTATCTATTAAATTATCTAATAGGCTATAAATATAAAAAAGTATTAATTTTCTAATAAAATTTTAAATATTAATTTTAGTAATATATTATTTACTAGCAACTTTTACCTAAACAATGCCCTAGTATAATTTACTAATCTGATTATCTAGTAATATATTATAATCTAATTGATAAAGAGACGTAACAAAGTGAACTGATATTTTATATATAAGTAAAATATAAAAAATATATTTTAATATATTATTATCTACTTTATTAGAAAATATTTTAAATTTATTTAAAATTTATTTTTAAGTTTTAAAAATTCATTATAATAATTTTTTTAAAATTTTTATATTTGCAAATTAATTGAATTATTTTATTATTAATAAAAATTATAAAAATTCTCAAAAAATATAAAAATTATAATAATTAAAATTATTTTTCATAATAAATTTATAATACTATATTATGATTAATAATATCTTAAATAAATTTTAATAAGATTAATATTAAAATTTTTTAAAATTACAAAATTTTAATTATTATAATTTAAATTTTATAGTAATATAAATGTTAAACAATTTACAATATAGATATAATAATAAAATATCAGAAATGTGATATTCTCATATTTATTATTTATTTAAAACACTTTTAAAAATAATTCAAAATACTTTTCTAAGAATAAATTTATTCAAATGACTAAGAAAAATAGGAAATTTAGCAAAACTAAAATTTTAAATCAAGTCAGATCAACCTGTTTATCTGATTTGATCTGACCTAAAAATTCAGGTCAGATCAGTAAATTTTCAGATTAATGTTAAGTCAGATTAACCTATTATTTGACTTAATTTAATCAGATAAAATTTAGGTTAATCATCATTTTCTTAAATAATAATAAATTATTCAATTAGAATAATAATAAATTATTCTTCTTAAATAATTTAATTAGATTAGGTTAGAATAAATAAAAATTAAAATCAGATTAAATTTTTATTTTATATGATCTGATTCTTTTAGTTTAAGTAATTTAATTGATCTGATCTAAATTAATCTATTTAAAATTTAAGTAAAATATCTTTTAATAAAGTTAAAAAACTTTTATTTTATACTTATTATATTATATATGATTTTTTAATATTTATTCATAAAAATACTATAAATTATGCAAATAACTATCTAAAAAATATATTGTTGAAAGTATCTTATATATTCTAATTCTAATGTGAAAAAAATGAAAAATATTATTATAAGATTAATAAAAATTTAATAATTATTCTAAATATAATAAATAATATATATATATTATAATACTCTAATTAAATTTAAAAAAGAATTGTATATTTGCTTAATTAATAATGTAAAAGTTATTAGTCTAAAATAAAGTGTAGGACTATATATAATAAAAAAATTATTTCAGTATTTGCCTACTCAATAATTAAATCAATACTAATTGACTTTTATAATTGCATAAATTTTAGATAAAGTAAATATCAATGTGAATTTTTTAGTTAAGATCATTAAACTTAATAACAGTTTCTATTTTCTAGTCTAATAGACTTAAAGAATTTATAAATTAAGATGTAAGATATAATCAAAATAAGTTTAAAATTAATGAGAATTAATGATATTTCTGAACAAAAATAATTTTTAGGTATAATTTTTTGTGATATAAGAATTTCTAATAATTAATATATATGGTATCTTGATTAAAAATTCAAATTAAAATGTATTTATATATAGTATATTAGAATAATTTATATAATTATTTTACTTCATACAAATGAGTAGAAAAGAAAAATCAGTTAATAATCAATTAAGTATTATATTATATATAATTGCTTTTTAGAGTATTATATCAGTAAAACTATAGAAGCATTAATTATTTAAAGTGATTTTATGTGTTAAATTATCTATTAAATCCTAAATATTATTATATTAATATAGAATACTATAAAAATAATAATAAAACTTTATTAAAAATTTAAAATATAAGTAATATAAATGTAAATTAGTAGATAAATTATATTTATGTAATTCATTAAAATTTGAATATATTGATATTCTAGTATTTTTAATATAATTATTTATATATTAACTTTAAATTAATAATATTTATATTAATTTATCCAGTAAAATATTAACCTATCATTAAAAAATGAAAAATATAATAATAATATACATAAATAATAAAATTTATAATTTATATATTAAATTTAATTATATAATTTAAGTTTCAGATAATAATAAGAATTTGTAAATTATAATTAATTTATTTAAACTAATATATATAATTTTATAAATAATAAAAGAATAAACTTCAATTATTAACTTAATTTTTTTGTATTTAGTAAAAATATATTTATATATATTATATTTTGTGTTTATGATAAATAATAATAATTTATTAGTAATAGTAATTTATATTAAATTTAAATTTGTATTTAATAATAAAATTTAAAAATTTATAATTTTTAAAGATTTTTAAATTAAAATTAAAAATCCTTCAAATTTCTATTTAAAATTTCTAATCAAAGACCTGTTAAGATGAAGAAAAATCTAACTAATTATAAAAAATAAAAATTCTTATATAGATCTAGATTTTTTAAAAACTTATCAATATATTTCTAATAATTATTTTTTTATATTTTAATATTACTTATATTTTATATAATAATTTTTTTTTTTTTATATTTCTATATATATTTATTTTTTTCATTATTATTTTCATTAATTTTTTTTTAATAATATAGATTATATAAAATTTTTATAATCCTATTTCTTTAATTTTTTCTATTTAAACTTTTACAGTATAATCTTATGCATATTTGTAAGTTATCTTCTTTTTTTTCTTTTATTTTAAAGGTTTTCTTTATTATTTTTTTCTTTATAACTTTAATAATTTATTCTTTTATATCTTATGATTTATCTATATATTTGTATTATTTATTATGTAAATTATTTTTTGTCTTATATTATATGATTTGTATTTTATAACATGTAATTTTAATTATTTATTTATCTATTATAACTTTTTATTTAATTAGTTATTTTTTAATCTTTAAAATATTTATAATTATTTTCTTTTTATTAGTAAAGTTATATTGTATAATATTATATAATTTTTTGATTCTATAATATATATATTATATTTGTTTCTAATATATAAATTTCTTATAAGATATAATAATAAACTTTAAATTTAAATAGCATTATAAAAATGTCTAAATACTTTTTTTAAATCTAATATTGCAAAATAAAAATACAATCCTAAGACTTTATATTTAATAAAATCAATAATAATATTTTTTCATATTATTAAAGCATAAATTTTAAAACTATTATTTAGCAAAATTTCTTATTTTATATTTAGAGTAATTAATAGAAAAAAAAAATTTATAAATTTTGAGTAATTTTAGCTATTAAGCTAGTTTATTTACATTATCATGATCCGCAGAATGAATTGATAAAAAATTTTGACTAAAAAGTGAATTTTCTTCTTTTCTATTGACCGCCTCTTATTTTATATTAAAACTTTTAAAAATATTCATAAATAATTTAATTTTATTATTTATTTTAATTGTATATATTCATAAAAAATATTTATATTATTTTACAGTTTATAATATGATGTACATAAACTTTAAGTTCTTATTACTAATTATATTCTTTATCTATCAAAGAATTAGATCTATAATTTTAAGATTTATCTTATCTATTAGTTTAGCTAGAAATTCTAAGAAAATATTAAAAAAAATAAATTATTTAGTAAATAATATTTAAAGATATTGAAAGAAAATGATATTATAATACTAAATTAGTTCTATTTAAATATTTATATTTATAAGCTTAATTTTATTATTTTTCTCTTAATTTGATTATATTAATCTCATAATCAATAAGTTTAAATTTAGATATTATATTCTTTAATATTAGGTTTAATAATCATATTTTTAAACTATTATTAATATAGAAACTATTATTTAAATTATTTAATATAAGAAATTTTTTTATTAAAAATATACATAAACCAGTAAACCTTTTATATAAAGTAATTATTAGAATCTAATATTTTAATTTATTAAATTTTATTAGATTTAAATATTTTTTTTGATCTAAAACTATTTTATTAATAATAAGTTTAATAAAAATTCTTTATTCTGAATTTTCAATTTTAATTTATATGATAATAATAAAAATTATATGGTTTAATTCTAAAGTATTATTTTTATTTTTAGAGTAATTAAGAAAAGATTGTTAATAATTAATGATTTATCATTAAGCAAATGAATCATAAAGTTAAAATAGTTTTATTTTTTTAGGTTATCACTTTTTTTTTTATTTATATATATTTTTAATTTTTTAATTAATTTAAATATTTTAATATTCACAAAAAAAAAAAAATCTTCTATTTGTAATATAATTAATAATACTTTAGTTTATAATTTTTATAGAATTATTTTTGAATATATTTAGTATAAATTATAATTTGAGAAATATTTTTAAGTTTTATATTAAAAGTAAAGATATGAAGAAATATTTTTTTCAAATCATTATTATTAGCAATAATTATACTATTTTTTTTATTCTGAAAATATTTCTATATAAATATCTCTAAAGATATAATAATAAAGATAGTCACTATAAATTTTAATTGAATTTCAATTTAATTGCATCATAAAAAAAATTTAATTGTATCACAAGTTACAACTCAATTGTACTATTTTTTTTTAATTATTATACTTATTTTTATACAGTAAATATCATTTTTTTTACATAATTGCATATAAGTTTAAAAGTAATATTATTCAAAATATCTTTTAGTAAATCAAAATTTATAAATAAAAAATGTAATAATTTATTATTCAAATATTTAAATCCTCAATAACTAATACAGTAATTGTCTTTTAATTTACTAATTCTCTACTTTTTAAATAATTTATATTTTCTTAATAATTAATATAATATTTAAAAAGTTATAAAGTAAAATTTAAATAAGATAAATAAATAATATTATAAGAATTATCAGAATAAAGTTAAATAATTGATAATAGATTATGAAAAGCTCTTAGATAAATAAAAAAATTACAGTTAAATTATATTATTAAAAATAAATATATTATTACAAAAAAATCAATATAAAGAAAGTGAAAAAAAATAATAAATAATTAGATTAAATCATTATAAATAGTTTATAAATTTAATTATAAAATTATTAATAGATTATATATGTTAAATTATAAAATTATAGATAAATTATAAAATTACAAATATATAAATAGATTATGAAGTTGCAATAGGTTTTTGTTTAAAATACAAATTTTAATTCAAATATTTAAAAGTTTTTAAAATAATTTTAAATAAATATCAAAATAATTTCAGATATCAAAATTAATTTTAAATATCAAAAATCATTTTAATAAAAAATAAATTATAAAAAAAATAAATAAAGTAAAATAAAAAAATTTGATTAAAGAATATATATATATATATATACAGTATATATTGAAAAAACTAAAAAACAAAAAATAAATATTAAATTAAAAAAAAAATATTGATCAATAAAATTGATTAAATTGATTAATTTTAATATTTAAAATCTGATATTTGAAATCAATTTTAATATTTAAATCATTTTATATCTGAAATTATTTTAATATTCAAATATTAATTATATATTTTCAAATATTTGAATTTTATTTATTTATAAACAAATATTTAAATATTATATCAATTTATAATATATTAAAATTATTATATAATAATTTTAAAAAAAATAATAATAAATTAAAATTTTATAAATATAAATTAATTATTATTAATTTAAGATTTAATTATTTTATAATTAATATTATATTAATTTAAATATTTTAAATAAATAAAATAATTTTTATATCTTTAAAAATCTTATTAAATAAATTAAAAAATTAATAAATTTAAAATAAAAAATAAAAAATATTTTTAATTGTTTAAAAATATAAAATCTTTTATCTTAAGATTGTAAAATCTAAAAATTAATAAATTGTTTAAATAATAGATTAAAATTTTAATTTTAGTCAAAATATTTATAAATCTAATTTTTCAGTAATATTTTATATAATATTAGTTGCTATTTAATTAAAATAAATCATGTGATATTATACAAATTTTCAAATAGTTATTGTAAATAATAAAAGCAAATCATGTGATATTATATAAATTTTAAAAAGGATAACTCTTGTAATCTATTTGTATAACTGTAATTTATTTTTTTAAGAAACAATTTTTTTTAAAAAAAATTGTGTAATATTATATAATTTAATTATTATTATTTATATAGTTATTTTAAAGATCAATAATTATACAAGTATTTTTTATTATATAAGCTTTGATTACTTATTTTAAATCAAATTTATTTTTTAATTATATTTGAACTAAAAAAAAATATTTATTTAAAAATATTCTAATATAAATATAATAATGTAATTGTAAAATATCATTAAATAATATTATATATTAATTTTAAATTTTATAAAATTTATTTAATTTTTGATTAAGATAATGTGAACGGGTAAATGTGACACAGCTTATATAGTGCAGAAGATTGACTAATTTGACATAAGTGATATATATGATATGTCAGACGTATGTGGCATAACTGACATATTAGATATAGTTGATATATTAGATATAGTTGATATATTAGATATAGTTGATATGTTAGATATAGTTAATATAGTAGACATATTAGATATATCTCTCTATGTAATTTATTTTATATAAATAGATAGCTTTTTAGTTCATATAAAAGACAGACAGATAGAAACTCAACAAGTTAGTTTTAGTAGTCTAGAGGCAACTGACCTACCGCATTACATTTTTATTTTAGTAATTCGTTTCTTTTTTTTTCTTATTTTATTTTCTTATTTCCTTTTATTTTTTTTCTTTTACTTTTATTATTTTACTCGTGAATAAACACATTATTTTACAATTATAAATCATTGGTAATCTGTTAAATTACTGCTCGTCATAATAGTATAAATACTTTGGATAAACCATCTAAATTAAGCTTATAGACTATTAGAAGATTACTGCTTAACTAAAAAGAATAAACTACTTGAACACCATATCTAATAATCATAATTCATAAGAATTACACATTAACAATAATATAATAATATTTTTATTTATATTTATATTTATAATTAAGATAAAATTTAATGATTATTTTTATATATAATCAGATTTATTTATAATTATCATCTTTGACAAGTTAAATATTAGTGATTATAAGTAAGTATGAAAACCTATCTATAAAAAAAATAGTTTACATAATTATTTCAAATTTTAATTGAGTATGCTATTTAATTGTATTATAAATATATTAAATTAAATTACAAGTTACAATTCAATTGCACTATTTTTTTTAATTGTAATATTTACCTTTAATTTATAATTATTAATTATATTAAAATTGTATCATAATGATATACAATATAATTACTTTAATTAATAAAGCAAATTAATTACTAAAATAGTTTATTTAAAATATTAGAATTAATTAATTTTATTTTTAAAAATTAAAATAAAATTTATTTACTATTTCTTTTAATAATTACTTTATCCTTTAGATTGTCAGATAGGTAAATTTACCTGTGAACTTTAATTTTTTTTTAAATGCATAAATTGTTAGACAGGCAAATTTGCCTGCTAATTTTAAGATCAGCAAAATATTGAATAAGCAAATTTGCCTGTGAAAATTTAGGAAAAGATTAGCAAATACATTAAATTGTCGAGCAGGCAAATTTGCCTGCAAATTTTAAGATCGGCAAAATGCATAATTGTTAGACAGGCAAATTTGCCTATAAATTTTTTAGATAAAATTGTTAGACAAGCAAGTTAATTTAGAAATTAAAATTCTTTTTTATAAAAATCATATGAAATCATATGAAACTATAAAGCCAAATCTTTTAAAAAATCCAAGACAAATTTAATTACAAAATATGAACTTTTTTTAAACGATATCTAACTCATCTAATTTATTAAGTGAGTCCTTATTAAATAATGAAATTTATATTTATCATTTTACTCATGAACAAGATTTAGAATATTTAGAAGAAAATTTAGATGAATTAATTGAAAATACTAATAAAAATAATAACAAAAATAAAGGCAAAAAAAAATCTGAAATAACTTGTAAATCATCATTAGAATTTTTACCCTTTCAACATACTTATCGTTTATATAATGCTTTATCTATTATTCCTAATGAATTAAATTTTATTAAAAATCCTACTTCTTACTTAATTTTTAGTTTATTTTTTTCTAAAAAACAATTAAATATTATTGTTAAAAATACAAACATTTATACTGCAGTTTAAAGGGCAAATCAAGGTACTAACCAATGTAGAGAAGGTAAAAATTGGATTAATTTGACCATCAATGAATTAAAAATATAGTTAGCACTTGTTATATACATGGAAATATTTAAATTTCCAGCAATTAATGATTATTGGATAAATGATAGTTTTTATTCTTCACATGAACTTACTAAAATGATGTCATTATTCTGATTTTAACAAGTAAGTTTAATAATAATTATTTTTTTTAATAATGAAATTAAATAAATAATAAATTATTTTTTTAGATAAAACGCTATTTACATATTTCAGATTGTACAAAGCCACTTCCTAATTGGTTTTCAAAAGTTGATCCATTTGCATCACATATTAAAGATATTTCAAAGCAACTTTATTTACTAGCATCAGATATCTCTATTGATGAAATGATTGCACAATTCTCAGGACGAAGTGCACATACTTTTCGTATCAAAAATAAACCCACTTCCGAAAGATATAAAATTTTGTTATTAAGTAAATCAGGTTACATATATACATTTATGTTTATGTCTCATGTTAAGAAATCTAATGTTGGTCTAATCCCAAATGTTAATAGAACTGATTGTGAAGTATATCATTTAGTTAAACAATTACTATTAAGGTATACTTTTAATATTTATATGGATAACTACTTCTCAAATGTAACTTTATTTAATTTTTTTCATGATAAGGGTTTTGAAGTTTGTGGAACAGTAAGAACAAATACTACAAATTTTTCTTTAATTTTAAAAAAAGAAAAGGAAAAAAAAATTGGAATGGGATCATTTAATTTATGTGATAATAGAGAATGTGTTAGCTTTATTATAGATCGATAATGAACTAGTAACAATGTTAATAACAATATATATGATTGATAGAGAAAATTCTAGAATTGAAAGAGAGCGTAGAAAATTACGTGAAATAAGTACCAATAGCAATAAAGTCAAATCTGTTTTTGAAAATGACATTTGAAAAATTCTACCTATTCCATTAGTAATTGATGATTACAATCATAAAATGAGAAGAGTAGATATTGCAGATCAATTAAAAAGCTATTATTCCACGCAATTAGCTGTTTTTAGAATATGGGTTCCTTTATTTTTTTGATTATTAGACACCGCGATCATCAATTCATATTTAATTTGTAAAAAATTAAATATTACAAATGACTATAAAGCATTTAGATTATTATTAATTCAAAATCTAATTGAAGATACTTTAGATATTTCATCAAAAAGAAAATTTCATAATGATGAAAGAAATAAAATAGAAGATAATAAAAAAAAAGTTCAGGTTGCTTCAAAATTTGGATTACCAGCATGCAGATTTATTGGTAATGATCATTATCCTGAATATAGTGATAAAAGGAATAGATGCTTATGATACTGATATCTTTTTAGAAAAAATAATTTGTCGTCTCAACAAAATCCACCTCAATCTCAAATTTGATGTTCTAGCTACGATATAGCATTATGTTATAATAAATTTAGACTGAATTGTTTTAAAGATTTTCATACTTGTATTAAATAAATAATCATTTTTTCTTAATAATAACTATTACATTTATGTTTCTAAAATTTTTTTTTTGTAATAATAAAAGTTGTAAAATATATCAAATATTATAATTTTAGTCTAACATATATATAGCTACAGTAAATATTTAAAATGATCATCAAAAGTAAATTGAAAAATTTTTTTGAAATTCAAAAAATGAAAAATTATAAAATTTAATTAATAATATTATAATATTATAATCATAAAAAAAATATAAATAATGATTTAAACTTAAGTTCATAAAATAGGCTATATGAAAATAAAAAAATTTATCAAATTATTTAAGAAATCTAAAAAATAAATGAGACGTAAAATTCAGAAATTATGCAAGCAAATTTGCCTGCAGATTCTGACAAATTAAAGAATAATATCTTATTAAATCAATTAAATTTTTATAATAAAATTCAGAATATTGTCAATTATATAATCAACTCTTGATATAGTGAACTTTTAATATAACAAATTTTTTGAATAAATATAATAAAAATACTTTTATTATAGTGAATTTACCAATCAAATCTTTTAAAATCTTTATTATAGTCTTATAGCGAAGTTGATATCTAGAACATAGAATTTGTTATAATAAGAGTTGACTGTATAAATTTTAATTCTCTAAAATTTTATAACTATCACCTTTCTATATTAATTTTAATGATAATCCATATATTTTTTATAGATTAATATTAGGATTATTTGATAGTTAGTTAATAATATTAATTATTTTAGTCTAAAGAATACTTTAGCTATTTACTTATACAGTTAAATTTTATTATAATAAACTCTATGTTCTAGATCTTAACTTTATTATAGTAAAGATTTTAAGAGATTTGATTAGTCAATTCATTATAACAAAAGTATTTTTATTATATTTATTTAAAAAATTCATTATATTAAAAGTTTACTATATTAAGAATTGACTATATGCTTAGAATTATTCTATTAAAATACTAAAAAAATATTCTAGTATATTTTGAATTTTAAGTAAATATTTTTGAAAAATTTTAATATAAATAGATTAATTTATTATTTCTTAAAAACAAAAAAACTTATTTTTCTTTTTAAGTAAAATTCATCTTTAAGTAAAATTTTAATATAATTTTTTAAAATAGGATGAATTGATCAAGAATATTTATACTATTATATTATAGTATTTCAAAATAACTAAAAGACAGTTTCATTTGTAAAAAGATTTTGTTCAATTATCATTAAGATATATAAACTCACTTGATATATTTACTTTTATAAATATTAATAAGTATTAAAATAGTAATGAGTAAATTATTTTTATATTTTAAGGTTCTTCTTAAATATTTTTAAATAGTTCTATAAAATACTTAAGATTCTTTTAACCAATTTAATTTTCATTTTTTTTAAAAAAAAAATAATAGAATTTCATTTTAAATATAAGCCAATAATTTTAAATATTCTAAAAATAATTTTTTATAACAACTACTTTTTTCTTTATAATTAATATTATTATTATCCTTTATTTTTTAATTTATATTTATTATTCTAAATAAAATATTTATCTTTTTATGAATCTCTAAAGGAAAATATATTCATTATTTCAGAAATATAAAATAATTTAGAAAGCTATTTTTTAGTTTATATTAATATTTTAGTTGTAATTTAAAAAAAAGTAATATACAGTTAAAGCTAATTATAACAAATTTAATGTTTCAGTGATTTTAGTTTATCAAAGAATGAGTTTATTATATAATTATTATATAATGAACTATTCATTATAAGCTTTAACTAATAAAATAATAATATATAATTTTATATATATTATATAATATATTTATTAATTATTATATGATATGAACAATCTAAAACTATAATTTTTTATTATATAATTTTAAAAGAATAGAAGTGATCAATTAATATATTTTTTTTTTAAATAAATTCTCTATTAAATAATAAATTAGATTATTGTCATTCATATGACAATATTTTTTTCTTGTTAAATATATTGTAGTATTAGATATCTAAAATTAAAGTTAGAATATTTTATTAAAGGAAATAAATCAATAATATTTTTATAAATTTATATTAGATTTTTATTATTAATAAAATTTAATATTTAATAAATTTAATTAAATAAAAATGTACTGATTTTATATATTTATTTAATTAAATTATTATTAAATTGAGACTAATTTTAACTGATTATAGTTATATAAGTTCTGAATTAATGTTAAATTATTATTTAATTAAAGCTAACTAGCGTTATTATAAGTTAATTTATACTTATATGTAAGTTCTAAATTGATATCAAATTAATGCCAAATTTATGTTAAATTAAGATCAATTTTAGATTAATTTATGTTTGAATTTAAATTTTAAATTAATGCTAATTATCTTATCTGATCAAAATTAATCAGTGATGATTTAAATGATAAGAAACATAATCAATCAGCTATAAATAGTATCAAAATTAACCTAAATTTAGCCATCTAATTTCTAATTAATTTAGATTATTTCAATCAGTATTTTAATAATCTTATTAATATTTACTTTTAGTAATATTAATTATAATAGAATATAATTATTAAGAAATTTTATAATTATTTTATAATTTAATTAATTCATAAACATAAATTGTAAAAAAAATTTTAAAATTATTATAATAAATAGATTAATTTAAGATTCACTTCCGGTTAATTTAAAATTAATTTATTGATAGTAAATTTTACCTTGATTTGTATAAAATATAAATTTTTTAAAATTATATAATGGTGAAATTCACTACTGGTGAATTAATTTTAAATTAACTAAAGGTAAATCATAATGTATAAAGATTAACCATTAATGTTTACCTCACATACAAAAATGCTATTTTCTCTTTTTAATTCTTCGTATTCTTCTTTAAAAAAAAAAAAACTTCTTTTTTTAGTAATGGAGGTAATAAATATAATAGATAATATTAAATGGTTAAACTTTTTAAAGAATAATATGAAATTTAATACCTTTTGTTCTAATCATTATAATAATGAGACAAATTATCTTTTCTTATTGTATTCTAAACCTTTAATAATAATGTAGACTTTTTATCCTATTCTAAACCTTTTAATACAAGTACTTTATTATCTTATTTTATCAAGCCTTTTAAACTAGCTGAACCACTTTTTGAACGACTTTTCAAATTACTTATTAAACTATTTTTTGAACTAACTTTTGATGATGATATAGACTAGAGTTTTGAATGAATCGAGTCAAGTCAAGTTTAAAGATCAACTCTATTCGACTCATTTTTTTCAAGTCAAGTCGAGTCAAATTTATTTTATAAAATCTTTCAATTTGATTTGATTCGAGTTATATAAATTTTAAACTCAATTCAATTTGACTTGACTCAATTTTAACTCAATTCGATTTTGAAAAAAAAAATAATAATAAAAAATGAAAAGAACGATTCAGGTCATCGTTTTTCTTAAACGATTTTTTTATTATTCAAGTCAAACGATTCAGGTCATCATTCTTCTTAAATGATTTTTTATCGTTCAAGTTGAATGATTTGGGTCATCGTTCTTCTTGAATGATTTTTTTTATTGTTCAAGTCAAATGATTTTTTATCATTCTTCTTGAACAATTCCTTATCGTTTTTTTTGAATGATTTTTATCATTCAAGTTGAATGATTCCTTATCGTTCTTCTTGAACGATTTCTTATCATTCTTCTTGAACAATTTTTTATCTTTCAAGTTAAACAATTCCTTATCATTCTTCTTGAACGATTTTTTTATCGTTAAGTTAAACGATTCCTTATTGTTCTTCTTGAACGATTTTTTTATCATTCAAGTTGAATGATTCAGTCATCGTTCTTGAATGATTTTTTTATTGTTCAAGTTGAACGATTCCTTATCATTCTTTTTGAATGATTTTTTTATTGTTCAAGTCGAACGATTCCTTATCGTTTTTCTTGAACAATTTTTTTATCATTCAAGTCAAATGATTTCTTATTATTCTTCTTAAATGATTTTTTTATTGTTAAAGTCAAACGATTCCTTATTGTTCTTCTTGAATAATTTTTTTATCGTTCAAATTAAACGATTTCTAATCATTCTTCTTAGAATGATTTTTTATTGTTCAAGTCGAATGATTTCTTATCATTCTTCTTAGAATGATTTTTTATCGTTCAAGTCAACTCGAATCAACTCGAATCAAGTTGAGTTTAAATCGAGTCAAGTTAAATATTTAACTCAACTTGAATTTAGCATGACTCGCAAATCATCAAGTCAAAAAAATATAAACTCGACTTGATTTGAACTCGACTCGGCTTATCTGACTTGTAAGTTAACTCAACTCATTTGGAACTCTAATATAGACCTTTTATTATCTTTACCCCACTATCTAATAATAATTATCAATATAATTTTACTATAAAAAACTATTTAATGATTAAATATCAGTTGATGCATTTATATATCAGTATTATTTAGAACGTGGTTTTGGATATCAGATTTTTCATAATGATAAAGACTAAGATGATCTCACTATTATCTAACATAAATCATTTTGTTGTTCATTAAGTGGTAATTATAAAGCTCAAAAGATAGTTAATTAGAAATTATATCACTTGCATAATACAATAAAAACAGATTATAAATGGCACTGCAACTTTACATTTCCAAAAACTACATATTAAATTAAATGTACAATTTTAGAAGATATATATAATTATGAACTAAATTCTAATCAAATACCTCATATTATTACTAGAAATTAATAAATTAGTAAAGAAATAATACAAGACTTAAAGTTTTTTCTAGAATGCAAAGTTGCATCAATTACACAATTAGAAATATTTAAAAGAAAATACTCAGAATATGTATTTTATAAGTAAGACATTTATAATACAATTTACAAGTTACACTAAAATAATAATGATGAAAAATTTGATTCTGCTTCACTATTAGATATTTTTTTTGAAAAAATGTTTTAAAATCTACGTTAAAAGGTATTTGTTCGATATTCTGATAATGAGTACCAATTATCAGATGTTTTTAAATATCACCTTTTCAACAGGAATTATACTGACGATTTTTTGATATAGTATTAAATGATAATATATGTAAGACTAATAAGTATAATATGTATCTAAGTGTATTTATGATAAAAGATAATGAAAGATTTTAAAATGTAGCAAATGCATTAATTGAAGATGAATTATTTTCAACAAATGTTTAGATATTGTTAACATGTAATTCTTATAAACTATGACTGTTAGACAAGGTGTTCAAGCGGTTTATTCTTTTTAATTGAGCAATAATCTTTCAACAGTTTGTAGCTTTAATTCAGATGATTTATCAAAAGTATTTATATGATTACAGTGAGTTTCGATTTAACAGATTGTCAGTAAATTGTACTTATAAATATGAATTTATTTACGAGTAAAATAATAATATAGAGAAAAGAAATAAAAAAAGTAAAGAAAAATAAAAGAAAATAAAAGAAAAGAAAAAAAACGAAATATTAAAGCTAAAAGGTGATGCAGTAGGCCAGTTGCTTCTAAAACTACTAAAACTATCTTGTCAAGTTCCTATCTGTCTCCATTTTATATAAACTATGAAACTGTCTATTTATATATAAAATAAATTACATAAAAAGATATACTAACATGTCTACTATGTCAACTATGTCTAATACAGAGGGTAGACAAAAATATCTGTACACTTTCCATAATATGAATTAATGCTAGTAAAGTCATATGACTGCAATAACAAATTGTGTTTACATGATACTTAAGTATTTATTTATATTATAAAATAAAAAGAATAACAGTTTTTTTTTTTTAATAAATTTTTCTTCTTCGAAAATCTAAAAAAAAATGGTAAAAACTAAAGAATTACTGCAATGATTTTTCAAGCGAAAAATAATCTCATACATTATCTTGGCCAACTCAAAGTCTAGATTTTAATTCAATTGAGAATCTTTGGGCTGAAGTCAAGAAAAGCATCTGAGCTTATAAAAAACTTCTATCTAATTTGACTGATATGTTAAAAAGGCTTGGCAAGAAATTCTGAAGTATACTATTAAAACCTAGTTGATAGTATGCTATAACTAATTCAAGCTGTGATTGCAACAAATAGTAATATAACTAAATACTAGTTACTTAGTACAAAATGTAGACCTTAATCAGCTTTAAATAAATATTAATTGACCATTTATTGTTAATGCAAAAAAATTATAAGTTTTATATTGAGTGAAAAAGTGTGCGAATACTTTTATTCACCCTCTGTATATCAACTATATCTAATATATCAACTATGTCTAATATGTCAGTTATATCATATATGTCTGACATATCATATATATCATTTATGTCAAATTAGTCGATCTTTTGCATCACATAAGCTGTGTCATATTTACCCATTCACAATATTACAATGTTTAGTAATAGTAACAAATAATATATTTTCAAATCATTTTAGACTGATTCTGAATCTGGTTTAATAAATGCTGCTTCTCAAGCTTTTTTTATGATTTCATATTTTTATTATATGTTCTATATTAATAAAATATAATAAAATATTTAAAGAAAAGTTAGGTGCAAATTTTCATTTATTTAATAAAGCTTTCTATTTATACTAGAATATATTGAGTATAGAATTATTTGAGCAATGTTAGAAATCTATGTTAAATGATTTTTCTGCATATGAGTATTATATAATATAAATATTATATACTAATTAAGTTGATTGGGTTAAAGTTTATATACAGACCCCCGCCAAAAGTCTCCGAACGCCATCTTTCAGGGGCTATTTCATACCGATTACATCGCGTGACTGTATAATACTTTGGTCATGTGATGTTCAGACCTTTGTTTACTTGAATCAAACCAAATAAATGCGTGTTTGGTTTGTTTATTTTGATTTTTAATCAAAATAA